>JAADVT010000154.1:0-46059 GCA_023335895.1 Pythium rishiriense
GGGTGTGACCACGCGTGATGTGATCACCGGTGTCTCGGCGCGTATGCAGCAGGAGCTGGCGGACTGGGCGCCGTTCACGGACGCGTCGGCGTTCCTCGAGGCGAGTGCCCTGGCCAAGCTGAACGCCAACACGTCGGCGTAAAGGACCGTTTCCTATGTACGAGGACACACGCGGACGGTGTGTGTATCCTCCATCGCGAGTAGGATGTTTCGTCGAGCCACACGATCCACAGACAAACGTACCAAAAGAGAAATATACCACTCACTTATTCGCTTTATGGAAGGCGGATCCATTTCGCCCGGCTTCAATGTCGCCCTGTACAGCACTGGTTTAGCGACTCGGCAATGATTGTCAGTTTACGTATGGTGGTTTGCCACCGTGGCGGCTCGGTCTCAGCTGCATGACGCAGCCAATCGCGAGACGCGTCCGTGGCGACGTCGAACGACCGCTTGGGTCTCGCTCACAGAAGGCACAGCCGTGAGGGAGGGAGCAGCATCTTGTATCGGAGACCATGGCGTCCACGACCCCAAGCGACGTTTCCAGCATGGCAGTGGCGTCGCCGGATGCGTGGGAAGAGACGCTCGAGGCTGCCATGGCGTTCCTCCATGAGTTCGAGAGCGCGTCGCTGACCGCCGCGATGCTGAGCCCGTCCGTGTCGACCTCCACGAGCCGCGAGGACAGCGACGAGGAGCCTCGACACCCGATCTCCGCACCGGTGACAGTCGCCGACCGCCAGCGCCAGCGCCAGGTGGCCAAGCGCGTCCATCGCAACCGCGCGCGCGACCGCGAGAGGCGCGAGCTGCTTCGCCTCCGCGAGGAACTGGCCGAGCTCGAGGCGAGACACGCACAGTTGAAACAGGCACCCAACCCGGCACAACGTGGTGGTTCCCACCTGGCGCCACGGGTCCACGACGACGAGCTGGCCGTGGCGTGGCGGCGGATAGCCATGCGGCAGGCAGCGCGGCGCCAAGACGCGCAGAACGAGAAGGTACGGCTGACCGAGCGCGTGGCCGAGCAGTGGAACGTACTCCAGTGCCTCAAGCGTATCATCGAGAGGCAGCTCGCGGAAGAAGCTCGTGTACGTGGTATGCTGGGAATGGAACAATATGATACAGCGACTAATGGGCATGTTGTGGTCGTTCACGCATGTAGCAGCACCATACCACAATGCCTTTGTCGCTAGTGGCCGGGTCGGCCGTCCGCTCTGAGGTCGTCGGACGGCTCCTCGAGACCTCCAAGCAAATGTTTGCAATCACTGGCTCGTGGGAAGCGTGTCCAGGTTTGGGCCAAGCCAGCAACTCGGCCATTCGGATGCTCTCGCCAACCCAGCTCGTCGTGGAAGTCGTGGACCGTCGACTCATCCCATTTGGATACCAGGCGGTTGGCGACGCGTATTGGCAAGCGCTGGTCAACAGCCAATGTGCATCCAACTGCTTCTTCGAGAAGGAGGTGCGATCGCTGGGGAGCCATGATGGCCCTAGATGCTTTAGGAGACTGACCAGTGTGTCTTCCGCTCGCATGCTTGACGTTTGTAGACCGTCGTCGATGGTCGAGACACGATCATTCGGGGCCAATCCTTTGGAGGCGACAACGACACGTTCAACCGCGGCTCCTCCATTCGGCGACAAACGTACGTCACGGTCCAGCGATTTTTCGAGCCAGGCCGCGTCGTGATCACCAACACCGGGCTGTCCGAGTTCGTTCAAGTCGCGCAGCAGGCGTTGCCCGGGACGAAGATCGAAGAACAGTACTGGCACGTCGCGGAAGCCCCCCAATCGTCGTCGTCGGACGACGCCACGTACATGACGACCCTTGGCCGCGTGTTGCTCGATTTCCAGCACGAACCAGCCTACGCGCTGCCGCTCGGCTCCATCTTGGCCAACTACTTCAACTCGGGATTGGGCCCCACGTTTGAGAACACCGTCGCGTCCGTCGAAGACGTGCTTCTTCAAAATTCCGTCCCGTCCTCCTCCACTTCATGAACCATGGCTACATCTCAGGGCACCTCATTCGTATTTTTATGTTTCCCAGTCGTCTAGAAAATTCATTTCTTCTATAGATCGTGTGCATCAACGTAATGTGGATCCCTCACAAAATCCACGGTCTCACATACAGTAGTCTTGCCATGGCATCGCCGGTGACCCTCGCGGCCGTGGCGCGCGCGGCCAAGCTACCGCCGGTCGACGTCACCAAGCAGCTCTTTGCCGACCACGGCGTCATGACCGTGGCGCAGCTCAAGACGCTTCTCGCGGACGCCGACGCCGCGCGGACGCTACCGCCACAGTGGCGCGACAAGCTGCTCGGTGCCGTCGACAAGCTCACGGCGGCTGCGGGCATCTCGTTCGTCCAGTGGCGTCCCAATGGGCGCGACACTCGGCCCCGCGTTGTCATTTTACAAGGCGACTTGACCGAGTGCCCCGCTGACGCGATCGTGAACGCCGCCAATAGCCATCTATCCCACGGCGGCGGGCTCGCCGGCGCGATCGCGCGGCGTGGCGGACGCGCCATCGTCGATGAATGCAACGCATGGATCCGCGAGCACAGGACGCTCCCCGTGGGCGACGCCATGGTGACCAGCGCAGGCAAGTTGCCGTGCCGATTCGTGATCCACACGGTCGGACCGAGGATTTTCGGGAATTCGCCGACCGAACAAGACGCCCAGCAGCTACGCAACGCCGTGTGGAGCGTGTTGAGCGAGGCCGAGAAGCTCGGGCTCGCGACGATCGCGATCCCCGGGATCTCGTCGGGCATCTTTGGATACCCGCGCGATCTCGCGGCGCGAGAGATCTTTGGTGAGTGTGTTCGATTCTGTCGGGAGCGGTCGATCGAGGCTTCATCCAAGACGACGCTCGAGACCATCGCACTCATGAACAACGACACGCCGACCTGCACGAGCTTCCTGAAGGCCCTACATGAGGTTGCCGGCGACGCGGTAGAGGAGCTGGACAGTGATCCTTTTGAGGTGACGGACCCAGATCGTCCTCAACCGTCCGCGGTCAGTGTCAGCGAGCGCGACCTCGCCGATGCGGTTGAGCAAATCCGGCTGGAGTGACTCAGAATCCATTGCATGTACGCGACAAACAGAACCAAGATTTCTGTCTCCGGTTTCTTTCCTGGTGGGTCTGTTTCACAGTGCCGCAGTGGACGTACGAAGACAGATCTCGCGTGAGGGTCTGGACGTATTCCCAACTTCCCACCACTCAGTTTCCGGAGCTCCAAAAGCAGGTTCTGAGCATGGTTCTGCGTCACCGGTACTTTAACATCGGGTGGCATCGACAACCTCGATGGTGGTTCCACGCGATCCGAGTGGGGTGTCGGAATCTAGCGAGCTTTGTGAACGAGTGTCCAACGCCATGTAAATATCTTGGGTCACCTGAGATATCGACATAGAGTTGAATGCCTCTGGCGGCCCCGATGGTGGCACTGTGGGAGCCGAGTGGGGCTTGAGAATCCCTTGAGCTTCGTGAACCAGTGTCCAACGCCATGTACAACTGTACGTTGCATGTGACGATCCAATCCGTCACCTCTTCTATGAGGCGGGCTCACCACCACCAATGTACGTAGCACGGATGTCAGGCAGCCTGACATTCAACCTGACACAGGCGTGCAACTCATGTACGCGGAGAGCCCACTGGTTTTTGTTATTGCTTTCACAATCAGCTCAACTTGCGGGTGAGACTCACGAAAGGCTGAAGGAGCTTCATCTCTTCAACTGGTTGCTGTGATACAGGCTATATATCTCACGAAGGCAGCGCTTTATGATAGGAAGGTGGCCTGGTCTTCATTCGAGAACAAGCCGCGGAAAGAGCACCCCGCCACCAGACTGTTTGGGAGGCGCTACTACTGAACGAGAGTGACGTCATGGCTCGCGCACTTGCTGCCGCAGCGCTCTTCGCATCTACCATGGAGGGTGTGTGCGCTCGACCGGATGTGAACCTATCGGCTCTCCACTCCCGCCACGGCATCCCCATGGACCAGTTCAACCTCACCGACAAGCTCATGGAGCACGTGCCTCCAGAGTGGGGAGACAAGCCGTTGGAAGCATCGACGCCCCACTCGCGCCAGCTCTTCCACGCGGATGGTACGTACGAACTCGTGTTTGCGTGCGGTGTCGACGTGCCGGGCAACGACTTGTTCTCGACCACCTTCGGGTACAAGCTCGACTGCTTTTTGTACTGCGATTTTTTCGTTGCGAACTGCGAGGGCGCCGTGTGGACGAGCTACCAGGGCGGCACGTGCTGGTGGAAGAAAAAAAAGAGCGTGGACTCGGCGCGGCCCAACTCGGACGCCGCGTCAGCCGTATTCATGCCAGTCGGCACGGCTTCATCCTTCGGTGGCGGGAGATGGGTCGGGTACGATATGCCAGGGTTCGACGTCGGCCACCAGGCCGCCGCTACGTACGCTGTGTGCTTCGCACTTTGCGCCGCGAATACGGCTTGCTGGGCGATCACGTGGACCGACTACAATGGCGGCACGTGCTGGTTCAAGAGCCAGGCGACGGAAATGGTCAAAAAGGACGGCGCGATCTCCACGTACATGTGGAAGGACTGGAAGCGCGGAGGCTCGTGCATGCGTGGTGTACTCCATTCGTAGGCGCTGATTGGAGCACTTGGATGCTCGGGTATGTCTATCTGAACCTGACGATGCCTTCGGTATCGGATCCTAGCAACCACTGTGATACAGCTACAAGAACTTCGCAGGACTCGATGTATTCTCCCAATAGTCCGTTGTGTTCTGTGTCACCCGGAAAGAATGATAACCCTCCTTTCTTTGCGACGCACGTCCCGTCAAGGACCCCCGTCGCATTTTGCCAACGGCTTTGTATCCTGAAGATATCCTTTTCCAAGCCCCAAGGATAGTGGTGGCCATGGTACTTGGCCGAGCAGCCACAACGCAATAAGACGAAAGAACCAAGAACGCTCACTCAAGCTAAGAAGGTTTGTGGCAACATGTCCGGACGCTCCTCGGCCTCGAAGGCGGCGGCCGATAACCGCTCCAACCAGCTGAACCCCACGAGCGCGGCGTACAGCAGCAGCCGTGGAGCGGGTGCGGGAGCTGCGACTCCGTCCGGTGGAGGAAGTGGTGGATCCACAAACGCTAGCCAGGCGTCCGTGGACAACCGTGCCAACCAGATGAACCCGAACAACGAAGCCTACGCCAAATCTCGCGGCAAGTAGGTTGCTGCTGAGCGGCCGCAAGGCCACCCGTCATCCAGCACGTTGTGATCCGTCGAGACAGTCGGATTCCACTGGCTCATGTAAAGAAAAGAAACGAATAAAAACCGATCAAAGCATGGTGCTTGCTTTTACCACTGCGCTTGGAGTTTCGAATGGATTGTGATGCTTCGGCGACCACGCTATGCTCTCGCTTTCTCGCTTCTCCGTTTGGCAGTCTCCGGTCGCTTGGAAGAGGAGGACGATGATGTCGACTTGGTACCTGAGGATGCCGAGGCCTTCTTGGCCGTTTTGGGGCGGCTGCCGCTCGTCACGCCTGCAGCTTTGCGACGCATCGACGACGCCGGTGCGTATCCGTCACCGTCATCGTCCGAGACGTACACAAAGAACGGGTTCCGTGCGAGCTCCAACTCCTCGGCGAGCGCGATCTCGTCATCCTCTAGCGCGCTATCGTCGTCCACCACAGGCACAAACTTGCTCTTTGACGCAGACGACTTGGCCGATGACGTCTCGGGGCGGCGCTGGCCGCTTGCCGATGGCGGCCGTTGCCTCGGTCGCAGCGTATTGCCCGAGAGCTCAAGCTTGTCCAGAGTGTACGTATCGTCCTCGTCGACCCAGCGCGCGCGTGCCTCGAGCGTCGTGACAGCCTCGGGTGGCATGAAGTAGTCAAGCACGAGCGTCTTGAGCTTGAGCTGCGCTGTGAGCTCACGGATCGTGTCGAGCAAGTCTTCGCGCTCACGGCTCTGGGCCTTTTCAATCTGGCGGACCTCAGCCAGCACTTCCTTGACTTTGAGGTACACCTTTTTGAGCTTCCGTGCCTTGGCCTCGGCCTCTTCCTGGAGCGATTGGTATTTTTCCTCTCGCATGAGGTTGGCCTCCTCCTTTTCGGCGAGCTCGCGCGCGAGCAGGAGCTCCTGCCGCTTTCGCTCCTCGAGCTCAAGCTTGGTGCGGCGCAGCTCATCTTCTTGTTGCGCAGCCTTGCTCATCATCTCACCACCGATCAGCAGCTTGGCCTGGAGCGACGCGAGCTTGTCGTTCAGGGCCTTTTGCTGGCGCTCGATCTCAAGTGCTTGCTGTCGCTCACGCTCGAGCCGCATCTCGATCTCACGCTTGTTGTACTCGGCGAGCGCCTTATCCTTGGCGGCGTTGGCGATGTCATCCTGGGCCTGCTTGGCGAGCTCCTCCTTTTCGCGCTGAGCTTTCTCCGCAATCGCTCGCGCCTCTTCCTCGCTCACACCCTTTTCGATGATCACGCGCTCGACGATTTTCTCGACCTCGACAATCTCAGGAACTGGTACTTGCGCTGGCGATCCATCCAGACCGTTGGCACCACCACCAGGCCCAGTGCTGCCACCGGCAGCGGCGCCTCGCTCTTGCATGGCCTGGAGTTTGGCCTTGAGGGCCTCAATCTCATCCTGGAATTCACGGATCATAGCGTCCTTGGGGTCTTCGTTGATCTTCGGTTTGTTCTTGATGTTCTTGGCGCGGCTCGCGTACCGTAGCGTGGTCAGTGTCTCCTCGTAGTTGTACTCGGCCGGTCCGCAGTTGGCGATCATGACGGTTTTCGTATTGCCGCCCAAAGAGTCTTGCAACAAACGAGTGAGCTTGGAGTCACGGTATGGGATGTGCTTGGACTTGCCGTCCACGAGTGCAGAGATGACGTTGCCCAACGCTGAGAGCGACAAATTGATCTTGTTGGCCTCCTGGAGGCGATCGCCTGTCGCCCCCGTCTTGGACTGGCGCTCGGAACCGGCGAGATCCACCAGATTGAGCTTCCCCACGCATACGTGGTCTTTGCCGTCGATGCCGTTCTCACTGAGACACTCGACGACGATCGTGAAGATCGAGTGGGACCGCGAAGAGGTCTGGTTCATGAGCGTCGCGCCGACACTGCGGTTCTTTTTGCCCATTTGCATGACGTGGTCAATCTCGGCCGCATCCTTGACGACCTGGGCCGTGAGCCCCTTGACGTACACGCCCGAGTCGGCATTCTCCTTGAGGTCGAGGCTCGCGCGCGGGTCCTTCCCCAGCAAGTCGCGGATCTCTTCGTTGTAGATCTCGAGGTACGACGCGCGCACGAGGATGCGCTTGTTCTTGGAGATAGCGACTTTGCCGAAAATGTGCTTGAAAGAGTTGGGGATGATCCCGGGCTGGTCGCCATACCCTTCCATCGTATGCGATTTACCCGCGCCAGTCTGGACCATAGAGCAGCCATGAATGCCATGATGGTTATAGCAAGAAACGGCCTGTGTATATCGTACCTGCCCATAGGCAAAGATCGTGCCGTTGTAGCCTTCCATCACGGCCTCGACGATCTCGGTCGCGGCCGTGTCGTACACTTGCTGCTGCGTCGAGTCGGCACCAAAGGACGCGTCGAACGTGAACGACTTGGGCGGCTCCGTGCCCGTCGGGTTGACCAGCGTGATCTCGGCGCGGTCGAAATTGGCGGTCGCCACGACCTGCCGACCGTCCTGCTTTTCCTTGCTGCTCATGGGACGGATCCGCACCATGACGCGCACACACTCGTCCTTCTTGGCGGTCAGCATGGTTCACGCAGAGGAGGAGACCGGATAGGAGGAGCGGGAGGAGGGGGGAGGAGGAGGAGGAGCGGAGCGGGAACCACGCGAGAGGACGAGCTGTGCGGGGGCAGCAAACGCCTCTTTTGGCGTCGTTTCAAGCTCGCCAAACGAGACCGTCACTCCTTTTCCATTAACTTAATCCATTGGATTAATCCACGCTACCTTCGCGCCACCTCCTGTTGCGGCCCCGTTTCTCTTTCCCCCTTCGTGCGACATTCCGACGCGACCATCACTCTGGTTTCCCCTCAAACCGAAGACACGCGCTGGGTTGTGTGTGTGAAAGAGGGGGAAACCGGGCCGACAAAGCCCCTCACCAACTCGACCGCGACCTTCCTCGACGAGAGGGGGAGGGGACCGTGGCGATGGACCGCGACAACCGCGTGGTCATGATCGTGCGCGCGAGCCCTCGACCGCCGGCCGGCGACGGCCCCACGGACGCGGCCTTCGCGATCAACATGGGCGCCATGGACGCCGAGTGGCGCCACCAGCAGTTCCAGCGCCAGCGCATGCAGCTGCTCAGCATGGCCATTTTCCTGTGCTTCATGGTGCTTTTCTTTGACAACCGCGCCGGCGAAAGCGCCGCGCAGCGCCACGCGGCCGCCGCGCGGAACGGGAATGCCAACAGCGAGGTCACGAGTCGGTACGGCACCCAGTACGACGTGTGGAACGAGTCGCAGCGCATCGAGAGGATTGGCGAGCTCGAGCACGTGCTCCACGCGCAGCCAGGGTACGACGAGCTCGCGGTCTCGCGGAACGTGTCGGGCATTTACTCGGGTGCGTTCGGTCGAGTTGTTGTTTTGTTTTTTTTGGTCTGGTGTCGTGGAACTCACGGATGTTTGTCGATTGGATGGTGCGATACAGGCACGTGGTCGTCGCTCTCGGGCGAGGAGTACGACAAGGAGAAGCCCGTGTACAAGGATCTCATGTCCGTAGTGGCCAGACATCCATGCTGTCGGTTTCGGCCAGTCGAAGCGGACTGACATGAACAATTGTTCTGTGATTTTTTTCTTTTGTAGTCCGTACCTGAAAGTGGATCGAGACATCCAGGTGCAGCAGTATATGCAGCCTGTGGAGAACGGCCATACGTGGTTGCTGCTCAAGATGAAGCCACCAGCGGCCAAAGAGCTGAGCGAAGATGTGTCGTACGTCAAAGGTCAGCTCGTCATCTACGAGGAACAGGCCTCGCTCGCGGCCACCATTCTTCCTGTGCAGGGCGTGTTTCTGCGCAAGACAGGCAAGCTCACGTTGTTTGGCAACAGTCCTGACTCGACCGTGCAGCTGCTGTATCGCAAACCCAAGGCCAGCAATACCTCGTCGATCGAACCGACCGGTGCAAGCCCCCAACCTGCGACGACGGCGCCGGCCGAGGAAGACGATGACGACGAGTTCCAGCCACACTTACGTTTGAGCAACGGTATGGCACTTGGGGCGATCGACGGTGTGCCACTTGTTGACGACCGCGAAGACTTCGACGCGATCGATATCTCGCCGCCGCGGTACACGTACGTGTCGCGGTTCCGAAATAGCGACTCGTTTAGCGATCAATGCGTGAGCATTATCCACTTGTCGCTCGTGGACCCCGTGAACGGAACCGATGTCGATGGCACCACTACGACCACAGCGCCAAGCGATGGAAGTTTGCAGCCGTTCAAGTCGCGGCTAAGCGGCTCGCTCGCAAGTGTCAATTGCGGCTTATATCTCAAGATCGACACTACGTTCCAGGAGGAAAACTTGAACGAGTTCTTCTCACGTGCATCGGCATACGCGATTCTCATGACGTTCATCTCGATGACCGAGATCTACTTTTTGCTGCGCCAACTTCAGATCACCAACACACAGGCCACGGCTGCCAAGGTCTCGCTACTCACAATCGGCCAGCAGGCAATTCTCGACTCGTACCTCTGTCTGGGCCATCTCACTGTTGGCATCGTCGCACAGGTAAGTCCACCCTTCATTTCAGTGAGTTGTATGAGATGATTTCTAACGGTGCAAGAGGCTTTTTCGGCGGTTTTTCAGAACGTGTTTACCGCGTTTGCGTCCGTCGCGTTCGTCAAGTTAATCATTTTCTCGGTCTTCGAGATGCGCTATCTCTTGATCATTTGGAAGGCACGTCGCCCGCAGGGTTTTGCCGACGGATGGCTCACTCTGCGTCGCGAACTTACAACGCTCTACTCGCGGTTCTACTTGTCGCTGCTTGGGGGCCTCGCGATCTTCTACAACTGCTCGGTACGACGTTGGAAGAAGTTTGTTTTGTCTGGCTGGCTTCCTAACCTAGAGTGTCTCGATATGTTTTATTTTGCATGCATAGACCTACCTGCCGTTCCTCGTCTTCATTTGCTACTCCTTCTGGGTGCCCCAAATCGTCCACAACGTCCATCGGTACGTTTCCCTACAGCAACTCGCATCGGCTTGGCGATGTTCTAAGAGGCGCACTTCTAATTTCCAGGGAAGTACGAAATCCGTTCGACACTGGTTACCTCTACGGCATCAGCGTGCTTCGCATGTTCTTGCCGCTCTACTTTTATGGATACTCGGAAAACTTTCTCACTGCGTTCCCCATGGTACGGTTTGTGGAGCCTTTATGCACGATTGTTCTATGCGACTTAGCATTTATGTATGTTGCCTTCTCTTAGTATGAAAGCAAGACCAAGCCCCAGTTTTGTCTTCTTCTCTCGAGCTGGATGGTGTTCCAAGTCGCAGTGCTCTTGCTCCAGCAAAAATACGGCCCGAGGTTTTTCATCCCGGCGCGCTTCCTGCCAGTGAAGTATAATTACGAACGCCGCATCAACGCGCAGGAGCTCTCGCTGCTTCATACATCGACGAACGACGAAGGCACAATTGACTGTGTCATCTGCATGGTCGAGCTGGACGTCAGCGCGCGCGACTACATGATTGCACCGTGCGACCACATTTTCCATCGCGAATGTTTACAAGGCTGGATGCAGGTCAAGATGGAGTGCCCAACCTGTAGATGCGCGCTCCCCGAGCCGTGATACATCGAAACTTTGGTTTACTGAAAATATGCTACGGAATAGGTAGGACACTTTTCGACCACATCAATGCATCACTCACGTTTTTTGTTTGTTTTGTTAAGCCTCCGCGAAAACACCGTTGCTGGGGGAAAGTAAAACTTGCACAACAGAAATGATTGACACACCAGTGTCGTGTCACTGGGCACCCGAGATCGGGCAGATCAACACTCGCTCACTTGCCAACAAGAACGCTTGTTGGACGGTGGTTGGGACTTCCGAGAGGCACGTCCAGCCGCGGCTCAGATAAAGTTTCAAGCGGCGCACGCTCATGGCTTGGTGCTTACCCTTCTCGAGCGGGTAAAAGAAGACAAAGCGCTTCTGCCCTGCGTTCTCCAGCGCCGCACTGAGCGACTCACCAGCGTTCTCGATCTTCTTTCGGAGAGCGTCCTTCCGGTTCAATAGCAGGTTGCCTGCGTCGCAGTCCACTCCTGGTGGCGCAATGCCTGTGAGCTGCTCCCGATCAACGAGGTCAATGTCGATCGGCGCCATGTGCGTGCCAGTAATCGTCAGAGCTAGCGCGGGACCCTTGTTGCCTTTCTTGGTGATACGGAGAGCCTTCGCACGTGCGTCCGTGTTAGTGCTCATGAACTGGGCAAGTCCTTGCTCGATCGATTCCGCAGTCGTCAACGGTGGGGCCAACTGGATGTCAATATCATTTGCCGCCTCCCCACGAACGACCCAATCGCGCAGGAACCCGCCATGAATACTGGCGTGACATTTCCACACCAATGTGTGTGCGAGCTGCAGCATGATGTCGTCTCGGGTCTTCCATGAGGTCGGTGGGACTCGGTTTAGCAGTTGCGCAAGACGTGGACATCGCTGCATTCTCTGGCCTCTCTCCCCTGAAGCATCCAAGACAAGCGGCAGCGTCTCAGGGCCCAAATACTCCACAATCGCGGATTGGACTCGACCGACGATAACACTCATCAGCGGTTTGCTCGCTCCTTGAAGTGTGAGTGTGATGATTTTGCGCGTCGTATCCACCGATAATATTGGTGCTCGGACGTGCTCGTGTCCAGCTCCACGAGTCTCACTCGAGAGAAGGTCCTCAAGGCTCTGCTTCAAAGCTTTGATTTGCTGCCCACCCTTTCCGATTAGCTTGCCCATATTGACATGGTCTGGAAGCTGCAAGACGACACTCTCCGGCGCAACCTCTCGCAACTGTTTTCGGACGTCATGCTCAACGCGCGCTCGGCTGCGACGCGGGCACGACACTAACAGTTTGCCGTTCTGGATTGTCGCTGCAACAGAGGATCGGAACTTACGCGTCAAGTGCTTCAGCCACGCGCCGTGATTCAGCAATAGCGTCTGGCTCATCCCTCGGGTCAACGCAAACTCCAATGTCTCTCGTGCCGAGTTTTCGAGGAGCTGGTTGAAGTTTACGATGCGGCACCACTCGGGAGCGCCGACCTTCACATCTTCGTGGTTCACAACAGTCAGGAGCTGCACGCTTGGCTCACCCTCCGATGAGCTGTCCGTCAAGATCAGCGAGCTAAACACCACCAAGTTGCGGGGAGACGCAAGCGCAGCTGAAGCCTCCGCCGTCCACAGGGTTGAATTGTTTCCCAGCTTGACCACGGGCTCGGCGCTCTTTTCTCCTGTTCGGTCATCGCGGCGGGCTGCACCAACGGGTCTTGTGTCACCGCTTGACCCACGATCGATTTCTGAATGTGTCACTTGGCCTTGAGTTCGATTTACGAAGCTCGCTGAGTTATGGCGGACTTTCAAGCTTGTCGATTCGTCAAGAACGCGAGCAAAACCATTCCTTGCACTGCCGGCCATGCGCGGGCGCGCGAATTGGTCATAGAATGCGGCACAAAGCGCTCGACGAATGCATGCGTTCTTGCCACCAAACAGAGCCATACCATCGTCGTCATCGAGCAGCGGAAACTGCAACTGATCCAATACCTTCAACAAATACTCCCTAGACGCATCGGCTTCGATAAAGACGTCGACGTTAAATCTCATCTCGCGGCACCAGTTGATGCCACGCCCTTCGCGCTCAGCGCGTTCATACGCTTCGAGGATGTTCACAAGAGTCAAATGGTCTCCACTTGGATCGATAAGCGCGCGGAGCCGGTCAGTGCACTGTGATTTTTTCCGACCTGGAAGAAGTCGCTCGGGTGCGTCGGCGGATACGAGAAGGGATGCCAATTTCACGCCAGTCGCAAGACAACTGAAACGGGCACAGGCAATCAAGAAGCGGCCGAGCCGTAGATCGATACCGATACGTAACAACGCAATGCCCTCACGAGTCAATTTGCCGTGCTGCAGATCGAGAGCGCCGAGATCTACCAGACGCTTGTGCGCCCGAGTAAGGGCATCGGGAGCAGTAGGGTCGAGCAACTCCAAACTTGGTTCTCCTTGACTTTCGAGCTGCTTGTTAAGCAAGACCGCCTTATATATCATCGCAGTTTGGACTGCAGGCACAACGTCATTCTTGATCCACTTGCCGACGGCCGACTCTGGGTATAAGCGCACACATATTCCCGACGCTGTGCGACCTGCACGACCCATGCGTTGCTTCATGGACGACACGGAGATCGGTTCTGTGACCATCTCGTTCATATCCAGGTCCGAATTCCACTGCACGCGACGCTCTAGACCCGTGTCGATGACGTAACGAACATTGGGAACAGTCACGCCGGTCTCAGCAAGGTTTGTCGTGAAAACGACGAGCCGCCACTCGGAGCACCTTGGGTACAAAACACGGTCACGCTCCGCACGAGACACTTTTCCGTGGAAGCCGACAACATAGGTGGTAGTTATTCTGCGCTCTTTGGCCGCACGTTCCTTAGAGCCTCCGACTTCCTGCATGTCATTTCTCGCACTGCCCTCTGGAGGCTTGTCCTCACCGCCACCACCAACGGATGACATACGAAAGCAAAACGCAGAGGAGCTTGAGTTGGAACTCGACGTGTCAAGCCCTTCAACTGTCGCAGACTGGGATATTTCGCTTCGTGCGACATCAAGAGCATCATTGATGTAACCTTCTCCGGGCAGAAACACGAGAATGTTGCCAGTTTCGGTTGTTCTCAGAAGATCAACAGCAGACTGGATCGCGGCAGACGACAGAACCTTGCCAACACCAGCAGAACCTAGTGCTTCAAAATCCACCTTCACGTCTTCTCGGTGCTCGACATGGACAGGGAAATTGCGCCCTTGGACATGGAAGACTGTTGATTCCACCATGGAGGGATCCAAGTATCGCTGGATTTTTTCCGCTTCCCCACCGATCGTTGCACTGGTAACGAGAACACGAAAGCTCACCGGATCAGGAATGCCTCGCTGCCGCTTCAATGCTCGTTGCAAGAGCGCCAACGAAAGGTCCACGTCAACAGAGCGTTCATGGGCTTCGTCAACAATCACTGCACAATACGTGAGGAGCAGTTGGTCTAAATCACGCGCCAATTGGACGAATAAACCGTGAGTCATAAACTCCAACCGAGTCACTCCTGGCGACACATTTGATTCGCCCCGGCCGATCGTATAGCCAACTTCATGGCCCGGCAGTGCTCCACGTTCCTCTGACACCCGCTTACACAGAGAGATTGCGTTCACGCGGCGGGGTTCAAGGATGGCAATGCGGCGTGTCTCTGCTTGCGGTAAGACATCGTCCAACAGGAGTTGCGGGAGTTGAGTGCTCTTGCCCGATCCAGTGTCAGCCAAAACAATGACGACCGGCTTCACACGAAGTAAGGCAGCAAGGTCCGGCTTCGCTTCGTAGATTGGGAGATTCAGTTTGAAGTGGTGACGTTCCAAGAAAAACTGGTGGCTCACTGACATTTTCTGCACTTCGTCTACGTGGCCATCGTCGGCGAGTCGCACAAAGTCACCGTCGCGAGGAAGGTTATCGCAAAACTTTCGGAGTCGATCACCATAAATATTCAGCGCCAACTTGAGTCTCTTGGCGGTTGCACTCTTGAACGCTTCTTCTTTCGCAATCATTGCGCTGAGCACTTCTTGTCGGCGTTTCATCAACCGTTGGTAGTCTCCTTGCGCTTGCTGCCGCAGAGATTCGACTTGATCTTGCTCATCTTCTGCGGCGTAGTCAGCAATTGTCAAGGGCAGCAACGCTCTCGGGTCGGGGAAAACAAGGACATTGTCTCGGATAATTGTATTTTGCCCGGCCTTTGAGCTGTTCGTTGTGACGAGTCCGCGAAGGTGTACGATTGAACCCGACGTCGCAGTGTAACCGCTTGCAGTCCAAGCGTCCGAAGAAGTGTATATTCCGTCCCCCAAAGCTCGTCCATTCAACCTGACGCAGAGGTCGAACCCTTTTAACGCGATCGCTGTTGCTCGCCAGCGAGCTGGGGTTCCGTGGAATAGAGGTTCTGTGACCTGGACAACCCCCGAAATCGACTGCTTGTGACAATTAAACTCACCGACTCGTGCCGACGCTCGGACGCTTCGGACTGTCACAACACGCCTTGCGATATTGCTGGGCAAGAATGCGAGCATCTGCTTGTATTCTGGATCTTTGACACTCAGCGGCTGAAGTGGAGGCGGCGGAGACAACGACGGACCCGTCAGACGAAGGCTCCAATCACTAGCAAGTGATCCACTCAGTAGTTCGTCATCATTCAATAACTTTTGCGAGTCAACCCGGACGACTTCCTTCATAATCATCCCCTGCAGCATCAAATCATCTAGGCAACATTCGATTTGGTCACTGTAGCGCTGAACAACTTGACGCACTAAACTTGAGATTTGAAACGACCCGAAGCGTGTGGGAATTCTGGTGCCACCAAAGAGCGTTGTTCCAGTGGAGCGCACTGAAGCGTTTGCACAATCCAGCAGAACTCGCCAAGGCACCCACACAAGATGATCCCACGTCCGATTGCTCCAAAATCCGAAGCGGTTTTTCTCATACGCCTCAGATAGAGACTGAGTACGCTGAGTGTCCAGATGTACAATGTACAGTGTGAGTTTGGCACTCTCGATAAAGACCGATCGACTGGCGTGTGAACCTTTACAGACTTGAGATGCCGTCATGAGACCACCGATATCGGATGAGAATTGGCGGCAACTCGCCACACTTTCGCTTTCCTCTGCCTTTGGTTTACAGACGCCCAAAACCGACAGGTACTTGTTGCCAAAGAGGCGGAATTCAACGCCTAATAGCACCTCAAAATCGTTTTCACCGACCCGTACGAGCAAGATACCGCCCGATTTCTGTGCTTCTTCATGATCGCCCGTGAGCTTCACTACCTCCTCGTCCTCCATCACCTGTGCTGTCTTTGAATTTGGTGGCTCGATCGGAGTGGCTACAAAGAGCGACATCGTTGGTCCTTCTATGGCTGCGTCTTGGAGCGCTCGAACAAACCTTTGGCATGTGGGCTTGTCAATGTTCATCAACACGATCGACGTCAACGTCGTCACACGAGAATCCGCCTCGTCCACGCGCTCCTGGCAAAAGCGGATACATTCGGAAACGATTTCACGCGCTGCGAGATCCCGCGGGTACCCAAACATCCCCGACGAGATGCCGGGCATCGCGATCGACGCGAGGCCCAGCCGTTCGGCCTCGCACAGCGAGTTCCTCACGGCGTCACGAAGCTGTTGCGCCTGCTCGGCCGTCGGGTTCGCTTTGTCGAATCCATCAAGACGCGGCCCCACTGTGTGGATCACATAGTGGCACCGCAGTCGTCCGCCACTGGTCGCCATGGCCTGGCCGACCTCCAGGCGCTTGTGCTCGCGGAGCCACTCGACGCACTGGTCGTCGATCGCGCGGCCGCCGCCGTGTCGGATCGCCGCGGCGACGCCGCCCGCATGGCTCAGCTCCGAGTTGGCCGGGTTCACGATCGCGTCGGCCTCGCAGGCCGTCAAGTCACCCTGGGCCACGACCACCTCGGGGCAACTCGGCGCGCGCGACGGCTTGCAGCGCAGATAGACGCAGTGCGACGGTCCTGCCTCGGCCGCTGGCTCTTGGGCATGGTCGGTAGGCGTGGCCGTCGACGCGTTGGCCCCCATGTCGCTCGAGGCGGAGAAAAGAGAGAGAGAGAGGTTCCCTTCCACCCTGCTTCAACTTGAGCGGGTTTGTTGCGTTTTCTGGGGCTCACTGGACGGCCCGCGCTCCGCTGAAGCCGCCGTTGGGTCGTCCGGCGTTCCCGGAGGGGGAGTGCTCATTTCGCAGGCAGCGACCCGCGCGCGACGAGGCGGTCGGTCCCATGGCATCGGTTGCCACAGGATATGCTGTCGTTGGGAGACATGCGGGGAAAGCGCGAGAAAAGAAGCTTTCCATAAATACAGTTATAGACTAGGATATGTAAAGAAACCATGCTTTATAGTCGAAAAACGTTTCAAAACTCATCAAAAGACCCTCACGCTTCCATTATTGTTGCTGTCGACATCGGCCGGATAAGAAAACGAGCTTCAATCAGCGCTGGGCGTCCACGACGGGTCCCTTGGAGCGCTCGCGGTTCGCGGGGTCCAGACACACGCGTGGGTCTTCGTGGTGGGGTGCTGGGGCTGGCTTGGGCTGGTTCGGGTCCTGGCCGTGGGTCGTCGCGTTCACAGCCGCAGTCTTCCCCGGGTCGTCGGCGTGGATCGAGTGTGTGTCGCCTTTGCACAGCGACGCCGACGGATGGCCCGACATGGCAGTAGTCGTGGGTGTTTCGTTGTGCGCGCGGGAAATCGTGTTGTGGGGAAGAGCCAACATGCATGACAGCGGACAGTTGGGTTGGATCTTGGATGGGACGTGACGTTGAAGTTGGCCGAGGAACGTACAGTACTCACCTTTGGACCGCGGATCAACTGGCGTTCCTCTGCGGTTAGGAACTCACACAACATCTTCAAGCTACTCGGTCTCCGCTTTTGAAGAAACCCTGGTTTCATCAGTGTTCGTGTATTTTGATTATAAAAGGGACTTGAGACCATGTATGTTGGGGCTTTCGCCCCCTCCCGCAAAAGCCGCGTGGTTGCGATTCCGTTGCGAAAAGCGTTTTCGCACCTCGCATTGCGTTCCCCCTGTACGCTTTTAGTGGCACTCGCGGTGCTTCTTGGAGGTCTTCTTGTCCGAGTTCTTGTCGGCGCCGTCGGTCGCCGAGCGCACCTCCGTCTTGGGCGCCGCCGCCGCGCCGTCCTGGAGCGCCTTCTCGGCCGTCTTGATGTACGCAGCGTTGATCTGCGGCGCCTCCGTGGTCGGCGCCGCGACGGCCGCAGCAGCTTCCTTCTTGACGACAGCAATGACCTCGGGAGCCGCGAACGTGACCTCCTCGGGCTTGAAGTCGGCGGCAGCCGAGTCGACCGCGACCGTGAGGTTGCCGCTCTCGACGGCCTCGATCTTCTTGCCACACGCCGGCTTGTTCGAGGCCAAATGGAAGTTCTTGACAAAGTCGTCGCTGAACTCGGTCACGCCAAAGACGTTGTCAAAGGCCATGCACTCGATGACGCGCATCTGCTCGGCCACGACGTTCATGTCGCCACTGAAGCGCTCGACGAGTCCGTTGTACGTCTTCTCGACCCACTCCCAGTACGCGCCGGTCGTGGCCTCGCTGGCCTTCACAGCCGAACCGTCGCCACTTTCCTCCGAGTCGTCGTCGCTGTCCGCGTTCCCGTAAGCCGACGGTGCCTTGGCCGCGGCCGGTGCCTCCGTCTCCTTGACCACGACAATGCCCGTGTGAGGCGCCAGAGTCGAGTTCGAAGCCGGCGTGCCCGAGACCGACGGGACCGTCACGGTGTTGTTCAGGCCGTCGCCGCTGCCGGCATCGGACCCACTGCCAACCGCCACCGGCGCCCGCGTGGTCGGCATCGGCGTGGCCTCGGCATTGACGCCCTTGCAGACGTCCTTGTTGCTCAACACCTGGGTCTTGAGCACGGCCGGCAACTCGTACGTGTAGCTAAAGTTACCCATCGTCGTCGTGTCGCCAAAGTTCCACATCTTGTCACCGAGTTGCGCAAAGTACTTACCCAGCAACGGGTGCTGCGTGGCGTCCACAAGCTTACCGTCCACCTTCATGTTCATGACGACGCTGGTCTCGGCGCCGACACCGCTGACACCGCCACAGGTCTGCGTGGCGAGTGAGAACGACTGGAGCGACGTCTTCAGCACCGACGCCGGTAGCCCCGTGCCAACGTGGCACTGGTGGAAGACCGACAAGTACATGTCGATCGCGCCGTGCCACGAGTAGAAGAACACGTCGCGCGGCGACGCGAACGTCGCCATGACGCCGCCCACGGCGTTGTGGACTTCGTTGTGGAGACCAAACTGAATGTTCTCAAGAAAGTGGGCGTAGTCGGGCGAGCGCGTGACAATATCCAAGAAAGTACCGAAGCCTGCGCCGGACGGCACGGCCTTCTTCTGGAGGTTGTTGCGCACAATGGCGCCACAGAGCGCGTTACTATCGTCGCAGTCGTTGGTGAACGGCGCGCCCTTGTAGGCGTACCCGCCGGCGCTCTCGCCATTGTACGCGAGCGCTTGCTGAAGCGCGGACGCATCGGGCGCACCGCCCAGCGCCGCGAAGATGGGCGAGCAGTCGTACATGTTGGTACACTTCTTGTTGGCTGCGTTGGCGTACGCCGAGTGGACGTCGTAGTACGGGATCGTGAGGCACGCAAACTTGGGGTCGAGGTCGCGCAGGTACGACTCGAACGCAAGGAGCATGCGGCGGTGCCACGCGAAGAACGCGCACGAGTGGTGGGCCTGCGTCTCGCCCATGCTTTCGAGGTGCATGGCCGAGAGATCCTTGAGGACGCCGCTCTTGACGGCGAGCCCGAGCGCCTCGACATACAGCGATTGCTCCTGGGCCGAGAGACTGTCCCACGGCTTGCGGACGCGGGCCGCGCCGCACGAGGCGGTGTAACCTCCAGCGAGACGGCGATCATCCGAGGACTGCGCAGCCGAGGCAGAGACCAATCCGAAGGCGAGCGCTACAGCGCCGAGGATGCGGATGATCTGCATGGTTGAGAAAGTAGCGGCGGGGGTGAGAAGTACTCTGAGAGAGTTGCAGTAATAGATCCCGTCGTCGTGCGCGGTCGCGAGTGACTTGGGAAATGAGGAGCAGGAACATTATTCGACTTGCTATGGGAGGTCGGAACAAGGATGGCGAGAGGCTTTAGTATCCTAACATATCTCGTGTTGTTGTAAATAAGGAGCGCTTGGCAGCCGAGCATGTAATTGAAGTGTTCATGCCACGACAAGACGACACCGCCACGATTGATGCGCATAGAGATCCCATTTCAGAAAGACCAAAGCGGTGCTCGTGCACTCGATTCAGACGTGGTGGTAACAGCGTCACGGACTCATCAGAGCCACCTGGAGCCCTTGCGAGCACTGGCGACTGGGTGGAACCGCCGCGACCAGCGTCCGGTTGCCGTCTCCGGCATGTCTCAAATCAACAACGAAGCGGAGCCCCTTCTCCTAGTCCACTTTTGCACTGGTTACGTCAGTCATGGCAACCAGGGCATGGGTGGCAGATCGCCAGAACTCTGTGTATCCCTTTTTGACCGGTGCTGGGTTTTCTGCTTTGTAACCAGCGAGAGAGCAGGCATGTGGTTTGCTTTGGATCGACGATTGTACCCGACCTGAGCCGCTGATCTCGAAACGAGGAGCTTTGTTCGAGTTGTGCGCTGCACTCGAGCGCCACTGAAACGCCCGCTCTCACGTGGACGCCAGCACGGCTGCGATCGGCTGCGTGCTCACGACGCCATCCCCACTGTCGCATCGGCCACGAGTCCTTGACGTCGTCAGTCGGTGCATTCGCGTCTGTGTTGGAATGACTCCTCGCTCAAGCAGGTCGTCACAGCTTGTGGGGCACGGACTGTATCTCTTCCGACGCTGTAGACTCCAAATCAGGTCGCGTCGACAACAGAGACTCCCACACACGGGCGCGGCCCCTCGTCACCTTGAAGTGGCCTGGGCTCCAGGAATACCCTCTTACGCCAGAGTTCCAGGATTCAGAAACCGGCCGTCCTAATCTAGCGCATGTGGGGATAGCAATCTTCCGTCACCCATGTGATGAGGAACGATTGGGTTATTGGGTGGTCGAACCGTGAGCCCATCACCTCTTCTTCAAGCAGCTCGAAAAAAACCACAGACAAAAAATGGAAGCTTTCGCCGGCGACTCGCGTGGCTTGCTTGGTCCAGATCGCGCTCCACGACGCCCCGTGCGCGACGCTGATGAGTGCGATGGAACGTGCGGACGCCGACGGTCATTTTGATGCGCCACTCGGCGCGCATGCGCTCGCGGGGCGTGCGCTGTCGCCCGCGGCGTCCGACTCGTCGACGACCAGCGGTTCGTTGGCGGCCGTCGCGCCGCTCACGCTCTGTGAAGAGTGCGAGGACACGAGCGCGTCGCTCGAGTGCGAGGACTGCGGGCTCGTGTACTGCGTCGCGTGCGACAAGCGGCGCCACCGCAAGGGCAAGCTCGTGTTCCACCAGCGCAAGCGGCTCGAGCCCGACGGCCCGCTCGCCTCGCCGGCGCCGCCGCCCCACCTCGACGACCCGGCGCTCTGGAGCGAGGCGCAGGTCGCCGACTGGCTCAGCGACCACGAGCTCGACGTGTTTCTGTCCGAGGCCGCGCTCCACCACATCGACGGCGCGTTCTTGTTGTCGCCCCAAATGGACGTGTTTGTCGACGCGCAGTCGGCGGCCTCGCGCGGCCACAAGAAGAAGCTGCTGCGCGAGATCCAGAAGCTCAAGACCGACGCCGCGTCCGAGACGGCGTCCACGACCTCGGCGGCCAGCTCGTTCGCGTCGCCGAACCGCATGCTCCACGTGAGCGGCTTCGCGTCGCCCCACTCGGGCTCGTCGGCGCCGTCGCCGTCACCGCCGGCGGCCGTGCGGCCGGCGTTTGCCGAGCGCAACTCGCTGCGCCGCATGGGCGTGAATCTCCGCGTCAACATTGACACGCAGCCACTGCCGCCACCGGAAAAGCCGTTCTCGCCCGTCACGTCGCTGCGTGCGCGCGCGACCCACGGCCAAGTCGACGAGCTGCGCGGCCGCGTGCGACGGTCGTCGTCGGGCAAATACGCCGAGCTGGTGTTGGACGAGAACGCGTCGACGCCCATCGTGAATCTCAACAAGAGCGTCGAGCGCCGCGCGACGCCCGTCGATCCACAGCCCGGATCGTTTCGGCGAGGCTCGGGCATGCCACCGCCGTTGCAGATCGACATGAGCGCGAACCGAAACTATCCGGGCAGTCCCTCGTTTGTCGAAGTGCAGCACCAGGCAGCCGAAGCGCCGTCACGCGATTTGAGATCCATCCGCCAGGCGCTGGGCGGACTCGATATGGACATGGTCAAGGTAAAAAAGGACGGCCGTTCCGTGGAGGCGTCGTTTGATTTCTCGGCTGAAGGTCGACTTCAAACCCAGGGCTTCGAGATCAATGTGAGTAGCGTGCTAGATGGGTGTTTTTTTGCGGTAGATTGGGGAATTTACTGGACCCTTTGTGCAGACCAATGGCATTGCGAACGCGCCGTTTGCAGACCAGGATGCCGTGAACAAGCGCAAGCAGTCGCCTCACGGCACCCGGGAATATCTGGTCGTGCTCAACGAGCTGGGCCACGGCGCGAGTGGGAAAGTGTACAAGGCGCTGTATGTACCGACATTCAAGCTCGTTGCGATCAAGGTGATCCGTGTTTTCGACCAAAAGAAACGCCACCAAATGGTGCGCGAACTCAAGTCGCTGTACGCGAATTGGGCGCCAATTGACGACGCGAGTACAAGTGCTGCGTGTGAGGAGCTTGTGATCTTCTTCGATGCGTATACGAATCCAGAGATTGGTTCGGTGTCAATCGTGCTCGAGTTCATGGATGGTGGCTCGCTCGAAGACTACATGCAAAAACTCGGCAAGTGCTCGGAACGCGAGCTCGCGACAATTGCCTACTGCGGGTTGAAGGGACTCGCATTCCTCCACGAACACCACCAGCTGCATCGCGACATCAAACTGAGCAACATGCTCATTAACCAGGAGGGACTCGTCAAAATCTCCGACTTCGGTATCTCGCGAGACCTTGAAAGCACGCTCGCCAAGGCCGCAACCTTCACGGGCACGCTACTGTATATGGCGCCTGAGCGCATCAGCGGCGGCGAGTACTCTTACCCGTCAGATATTTGGTCCTTTGGACTCGCACTCATGGCGTGCGCGATCGGTAAACTACCCGTGCCCACGAAAGAAGGATACTGGGGCGTCGTCCACGCTGTTCAGGACCAGCCGTCACCCAAACTGTCTGACTATGGGGATGATTACTCGCCCGAGCTGTGCGAGTTTATCGATCTTTGCCTGCGGAAAAATCCGATGACACGCCCACCAGCGTCGCAGCTACTAGAGCACACGTTCATCAAGAAGAACTACCAACCTGGCGTGCGCCAGTCAATCGATGTCTCAGCTTCGATGGTGCAACACCAGAAGCGCGATAAGCAACTCCAAGAGCTGGACATGATCGCCAAGCAAGTGCGCGCGTGGTATCAGGACCGCGCAGAGACGCTGCTATCACCGAGTCGCGCGACGAGCGACGCGATCGGGGGCAATGACGATCTTCTCCGGCGGGTGCCTCGTGGCGAGAAGATGCGCACGCTAGCAGCGCAGCTGCGGCTCCCCGTCGAGCTCGTTGCCGACAAGTTCAAGTTCATGGACGTGTACTGAAGAGGGTCGAAAACCTTATTCGCAGGGTACGTGGGCCACGTTTGCTGTGTCATAACCTCGACGGAACGAGTATAACCAAAATAAGATTAAATCTAGACAGTGCAGCCACTCCTGCGGTTCTTCCCAGGTTCTCTC
This sequence comes from Pythium rishiriense, assembly GCA_023335895.1. Lineage (NCBI taxonomy): Eukaryota > Oomycota > Peronosporomycetes > Pythiales > Pythiaceae > Pythium > Pythium rishiriense. Next base: position 23,509 of record JAADVT010000154.1, read on the forward strand.
ATTCTTCGATTCGCCCGCGACCGCACACAACAAAGCATCTCCAGACGAACGGAGCCGATGGCACGACACCGCAGTCGCTCGAAGAAGTCATCCAATGATGAGCCCACCTCGGGGTCCACGAGCGCCAGCGAAAGCTCGAGTGCGTCGGCGAGAGTATTGCGCACCCTACCTAGTGCCGCGTCGACTCATCGGCTCGCGCGCACCCCGTCTAAGATCATCGAGCTACTTGATCACGCGCACCAACACGTCGAACTCGCGATGCGTCTCTGTGAAGATGGCGATAATGCTGGCCAAAGTGGCGATGATGAATGGCCCAGCATGGCGGCCACGATGCACTCACCCGGCGATTCGCTCCTGTATAACGGCAACAGTATCACGAGTAAAGCGCGACTCGTGGTGCGTGTGCTGCTGCGTAAGAAGCACCGCGTTTTGCGTCTCGCAACCAAGTCAGCAGCGGACGACGCGCGATACAACCGCCTAAAGCAGGGCTACGCCGCCGTGACACAGCATCTCCAGGACACGGATGCAACACGCGAAGTGCTACAAGACGCGTTGTCTTCGTTCCGCAAGCATGCGATCGCTATGGAATCGGTGCTGCCGCCCGAGCCGCGCGACAGTCGCGTCATGGTGACGTCACTCCATGCGTGCTTCGCCAAGACAGCTGGTCTCGTGGACGACCTTGTCAGCACGCTCGCGCAAGACGTTGCCGCGCAGACCCAGGCAAAGGCCGAGCAGCTCGCAGCCTTCAAGGTGAGTATGCGCACCATACAAAGACAAAGGCCTATGTTGACGTTTGGTATATCCACAGGACACGCTTGACCGACGAGAGCGTCTCTTTATCGACACGGCGATTGCCAAGCAACAGGTAACTGACTACGTTCATCGTCATGGTTTGCTTGATGACTAACCTCTGATGGAAGTTGGAACAGTTCCAAAAACTCCACATCAAGCAGCGCAGCACGATCCCCGGTGCCTACGATCTCGAGCTCGCCCAACTCAAACACGAGGTACATGTATGGCGCGGTGGATAATGTCGTTGATCAGGATACGAGGTATCTGATGGGACGCTGACTACGATAGCACGCGGTACTTCGTCGCCGCCTGGCGTGTCTGACGGCCGCGATGGAGCACGTCTTCCAGTTTCACACCCACCTCGACCAGTGCGTCGTGGATCCGGAGATGGCGACGGTGCGTGGCAACAACACTGTTGAGTTTGTAGTCATCCAGACCCCGGACCTGACCACGAAGCACCCTTTTTTTCTTGGTTCATCAGGTCCACCAGCAGCTCACACGCTTCTTCGACAAGCACGCGCGTGTGTTTGAGAAGAACGTCAAGTGAGACCAAGCTCACACACAAACCGTGCATCCAATGTGGTGCATAGACCGAATGTCCTACATTAGCAACTATCCTGTTCCGAGTTGAAGCGGACAATACAGTACACGTCTGATTCAATCACACGTTGGTTATTTTCCCATCCCCATGTCTCCCCACCTCGGAAGATCCATTTCTGGTCCACAACCCTGACGATGCTTGCGTTGGTGGTGCTACGTCTGGCGGTGCTTTCGGCGGCGCTGAGCGGGCTGCTGGCCGTGGCAGCCGCCGTGCCGTGTCGTCCGGAGGACGTGCTGTGGCTCTGGAAAGGCGCGCTCACGCCCGAGTCGGTCTCGTTCAAGCTCGGGCTCCGCGCGGGCCACGGCTGCCGCGACCGCGACTTCATTCTCCACGCGTTCCCTGAGCTGCTCGGCGGCGACGAAAAGCCCCACTCGACGCTCGCCATGTGTCTCAGCGTCGGCGGCGACCGCGATGAGTTTGCGCAGGCCAAAGAGTGCGCGCTCGAGCACTTGGCCCACGCGGACCGCGAGTACACGTACGTGTTGACGTTGGTGCCCGCGGACAAGAGCGTGGCCAACTCGGTCGTGCGCCGTGGCACATTCCGCACGCCGCCAACGACGGGCGTCGCTGCCAATTTCCGGTTCGCGTTCTCGTCGTGCGCCGACGAGGACTCGGACCCGGCCGTGTTTCGCGACATCCAGCGCCAGCGCGCGCTGTTTTTTCTCCACATGGGCGACCTCCACTACCACAACATTGACGTCCACGACGTCCAGCGGTTCCGCGACGCGTACCACTCGCTGTTTGCGAGCCCGTCGGGAAAGGCCATGCTCGAGATGGACCTGCCGTTCGCCTACATGTGGGACGACCACGACTACGGACCGGACAACAGCGACAAGACCGCGCCGGGCCGCAACGCGTCGCTCCAAGTGTACCGCGAGTTTGTACCGCACTACCCGCTTGCCGCGGGCGACGGCGATCCGCATGCCGCCATCCACCAGGCGTTCACGGTCGGCCGCGTGCGGTTCTTGCTCACCGACTTGCGCTCGCAGCGCACGCCGAACCTCGCGCCGGACGTGCCGTCCAAGACTGTGCTCGGCGCCAAGCAAAAGAAATGGTTCAAAGAAGAGCTCGTGCTCGCGACGCAGGACCCGACGATCGGACTGATCGTGTGGTGCTCGACCATGCCCTGGCACGACGACGAACGCAAGTGGGGGTATTTCACCTACGAGCAGCAAGAGCTGATCAACTACATGAAGGCGCAAGGTGTGAACCGTTGGAAACCCGTCGTGATCGTCAGCGGTGACGCGCACATGCTCGCAGTCGATGATGGAAGCCACACGCCTGGCAACATGACGCTCTTCCATGCAGCAGCCATGGGCCGCCCTGGTTCCGTAAAGGGTGGGCCCTATAGCCACGGCGCGATGCCCGGGTCCGGTCAGTACGGCATCATGGACGTGGAAGATGATGGTAAAAGAGTGTGCCTCCGTTTCCAGGGCATCCGCACTGGCAACGGCGTGGTCATGGAATACGATACATGCCATCCAGAGAGAACGCCGTCCAATGGGACGTTCTACCCACCGCCAGTCCCCATGCGCAAGCTCATGCGTGCGCTCAAGAAGGCAAAGAAGTGGACTCCACAGCTCCTCGCTGCCAGTGCGGTCTCCTTTGCGGCTCTAGTGCTTGTCTGGCGATGGCTACGCGCACGTGCTGCAGCCAAGGTGAAAAAGAACAAGTAAGGACTCGTTTCAATGCATGCGGGATATCACAGAAACTTCTATCATTTGTTTTCACCGGTGCGCTACTGCTCGGGTCTGCACCTTGTCGTCGTCGCGCTGGTTTGAGCTCTTCGTCGCGCCTGCCGACTCTCTCGTCGCACGCGCTTTGTTAGCTTGGGCGATTAGCTGTTTGGACTGCATCGTCGCGTACACATTTCGGTTCTCCAGCACTTCCTTGGCGTGCGCATACCGATTCCTCTCATTCCGCGCGATCTCGCGAAGCAGCTCGTCGTCGTCTCGCTCACGCGCCTTGCCGTCCTGCCGCTCCTTCTCGAACCGCTTGGCGCGCTCTTCGTCTTCATGTTTCTTTCTCAGCAGCTGCGTCTCCAAGTACTCGGTGCGCATGGTCTGGGCACGAGCTCTCACGTTCTCCTCAGTTTTGGCGGTGATCTGTGTTGTTGTTTGGCGTACACGTGCTTGGCGCTCCAAACCCATCTTGAGCTGGTCAAAATGGTTCTCTTCCAGCATGTTTTTCGCCGCACCGAGGAACATGCGCTTTTTGGCAATCTCTTCCGCCTCTTGCTTGAGCCGCTCTACCTCGGCCTCGCGTGCCTTGCGCTGCTCTGTGAGCTTTTTAGCCAGTTTGAGGTTGCCCTCTCGCCGACGCGCTTCTTCCTCTTGCCTGCGCTGCTCCTCGAGCGCCTTCTTACGGCTGCGTTGGTTCGCGTTTGCCTCGGCGGCTGCACGCCGAAGTTTGGACAGCGTCTTGACTTTGTCCTCGAGCTCGGCATTTTTCTCTTGCTTGTCCTGCACGATGGTCTCACGACGGCTCTCTTCCCATGCCTGCTGCTCAGCCTTTCGTACCTGAAGTCGTTCGCGCAGCTCGGCTAGCGACATTTCCTCCAGTAGCCCAAGCTTAGGCGTCTCCGTCGGGTCAAACACAACGACGTGCTCGCGATGGACTCGGTCGAGCGCACGGATCTGCCGGATGAGATCTTCGCGCTGTGCCTGGTCAATTGCATCTTGGGCAGCCTTGCGCTCGCGCTCAGCTACGAGAAACTCGTTGAGCTCTTCACGCTGCCTGTGTTTTTCTTCCTTTACCCGCTCCTCGGCTTCGCGCGGCGCTACGTCACGTACTTTCCGGATCTCGGTCATTTGCTGGCGGTTCTTCTCTTCCGTCTCCAGCGCTTCTGCGAGCCGCTGTGCCTCCATCTCCTTTGAGATCTCTTTCATCTGGATTGCAACCTCGCGATTCTCCATTTTGGCGCGGTGAGCAGCTTCGATGGCCTCGTATTGAGCCTGGACCATCTCCAAACGACGTGCCTCGACCTCGGCTTTCCATTTTTCGTGGTCCTGTTGCATCATGTTGCTCTGCCATCGGTAGAAATCCATCGGATCACGCAGCTCTGATTCGTAAGCGTGGATGAGCTGAGCCTCTTTGGCCTGTTTCTTCTTGAACAGTGCGTCTTCCCGCAAAATTGCCGCTGTGTTCAGCTTGATCTCTTTGCCCTTCGAGGAGAACTCAGGCGCTGGTTTGGCCTTGAAGTCGAACTTGAGCTCCGCGTTCCGTGCAGCCTCCACTTCTTCGCGTACAGCATCGAGGTTGCACTTGGCCGTCGACTCAAACTGAAACATTTCTTTGGCAGCCTCCTCGTACTTCTTTGCGGTGTCACTCTTGATTTTGGCTTTGCGCGCTTGTTTTTGCTTCTCTATATCAGCGAGCGTCACGCTATTCAGTGTCGCTGGTACAGGGTTGGCTTTGACCTCTTGCGGGATCCGTATGGGCTCGGCGACTTTGCGAGGACGCGGCTGCGTGATGTTTGGCGCGACGGGTACTGTCACGGGCTTTTTCTCCACAGGAGCGACTCCACCCGAGGCCTTCAAGCTCTCCTTGGCTGCTGCTCGTCCAAAGGCCTTGGCGTATAGCTGCTCCAGCAAAGCGTTGATCTCACTTCGGAACTGGGTCATCTTGCCGATGATCTCGCTTTGTACGAACTCCTGATCGAGCACGCAGATCCATTCGGACCGGATCGGGCCTTGTAAATTGGAGTCGTCAAAGAAGTACGACAGAAAGACGTGCATGCTCGTCGGGTCAAGCGCCGATACCAAGGCCGCGAATGCTGGCATCCCCATCTCCTCAATACGGAACATGGCCAAATAGGCGATGATCATGAACTTGGTATAGTCGTTCCGGCTCACCTTGCTCGAGTTGTTATTGAAGAAGTGCGTGAGCAATGGCTTTAGTAGTTCGCGGTATCGGAACGTGCCGTAAAACACTTGCTGGAGGAACAAACGGTCGGCCGTGTCATAATGCTGCAGCTCCTCGTCTGCATGGGAGTCGACGGTCGTTTTGTCCGGATTGAACGACGTGATGAGCCGCTCGCAAGCCGCGAGTAACTCCTTGCGCTTCATCCTCACGTGTGTCCAGCTTCCACTGCGTCGCCTTGGGCACCCAAGGCTGGGCGTCGCGGTCGTGGAAATGCTGGCTCGAATAAATGACCGCACTGTCCATTTTTGGCTCTCCGAATGTAGCCATCTGGAATTCCCAACTCACATTGTCGTTCCAGAAACTGGATTCCTGGAACTAAAATCAAAACATGATTGGACCAATTGTCCGCATATAGAACCAATCATTGATCACTTTTAGGCTGCGTTCTTTCGCAGTTCGCTGTTTTTGCAGCGACAAAAAAGACTGCACACACAACGGCTCCATCGTTCGTGAGAAACCACGGGGCGGACGGAGCTCCTCGCCTCGCTGCCACGACCATGGACGCGCCATCCGACTGCCCTGTCGCTCCACTCCCCCGCTCCGTCCACCGTGACGTATCGGCGCTCTCGCTCGCGTCGGTGCTGCCTTTCTTGCTGCCTTTCTGCGGCAATGGCGACCTCGACCGCCTCGGGCTCCTGGACGCCGAGAGCGCGCAGCTGTGCGACGCCGAGTGGCGCCAGCGCGTCGTCGCCACGTTTGGCGCGCTGCGGTTCGCGACGCCGCAGTGGCGCAAGGTGTTCAAGCTCCGCGCGTACCTCCAGCGCAAAGTCGTCGAGAACGTCTCGGCGCGGGTCTACTTGATGAACACACGCGGCGAGACGACGTGCTTTTCGCTGGGCCGCGGCAAGAGTATGATGTGTTCACGTGAGCGCGCGATCGTGTACAACCGCTGCGAGCGCATGTTTGATCTGTCGCTGCGCATCAACCGCTCGATCCAGGAGATCTCGGCGCTCATCGGCATGGTGTCGGTGGACGAGGCCCGCGGGCTGCTCAACGAACACATCAACCTCATGGCGTCGGTCGCCTCGCTGCGTAGCTCGCTCATGTTTGAGAGCGAGCTGTTTCAGGTGTTTCCGGCGCCCGTGTTGCTCGATGCGAACACGCTACTCCGCGGCACGTACCACTTCCCCACGGAGGAATTCCTGGACAGCACAACCGTGATGATGCAAATGTGGGTTTCGATCGACGGACTGATCTATCGCCCGCTCGCGCCGCCATCGATAGTACACGCACTAGACTCACAACTACAGCAGCCACTTCCTCTACAAGCTGACCTAGACGACCAAAATGGAGAAGGGGATGGCCAGCCAGCACAACTGCGCGATATGTTACTCCCGCCCCAAGCTGGTGCAGCGCCACGAGCGCCCACGCCGGCAGCCAATTACAACGTCATGAAACTCCACGAACTGTCCGGAATGACGATCCACATAGACGACAATACGCTCCGGTACCGTCTGCAAGAGCAGGAAATGTGCGTGAACGCGCTCGTGAGCAACACTTACCTGCTATATCTGTTCAACCCGATGCAGTTTCGACCCATGGACTGGACGTACGAGGCCGTGCTGTATGTGGGTGAGACACGGTGTCCGCTGCCAGTGCAGCGCGAAGGTGTGTTTCTCAACGCCAACACACTCGCGATGCGTGTATTTCTCTCCTATGGGCGGATGCCCGAGCGGATTGGCGACACAAACTCACTGGACAGCGATGGCGAGACGACCGATGACGAAACATCATCGACGCGCGCGACGGGCACGCGTGGCAGCGAAGACAGCGACCCGCTTGGTATCCCGTACGACGGGGAAGCAGAAGTCTTTTCGTTCTTGCTCATGGCCACAAATCGAATCACAAAGGAGACCAAGGAAGTCGCGAACAAAGCGACATGTTTTTCGCTACTCCCATCCACCCATGCAACGGCGCAGGTGTCGCCGTCAGACACACCAGAGACCATCACACAAGACGACGAACCATCACCCACGAGTAAGGCGACCTCTGATCCGGTCGAGAGAGCCCACGAGCGCCACGTGCACTTGCCACACGACGCGATGATCTGCTATTGTTTCTCGGAGGACTACACGCTCCAGTACATCGAGTTTGCGATCGGCTTTGAGGCGCTTCTCCACCGCTTGGGGGTGAGTGACTTTCTAAGCGACTCTGCGCCCACCAAGGCGGTGTGACGATGGGTAATACGACGCACCGGTGCGTTGAACGAACAGCGAGGCGTCCACTCAAAGAAAAAGAGGGCCATTTCCCCCAATTGTACCCATGTTGCTTGTTTGGACGCCCAATTTAACATTTCAAGAAGCCGAATATAACAAATGGGATCCAGTTGGCCTCGCAATTTGGTCACGACGGCAATCCAAAGGAGCGTTTTGATTGGTGGAAATTATCTTGTTTGCGTCCAGCGCCTTTCCAACGCGCGAACGAAACCACGGAAGGAAGGAAAATGGCAATCCGACGGGCACGTGCCGTGGAGTGCCATGGCTGCCACACTTGTACTGTGGCAAGGCGCTATTTTGGGTCGCGCCAAGTGTCGCGCCTGACCGAACGGAACATGTATGTACCCAAAGTATCCCTCCCCGTCCGAGGGTTGGAGCCGTGCCGTCCCTCTGGCACCCATGGCCGTAACTGCTCAGTCGCCAACTTCCTGCCACGAGACGAGTCGTGCCACGGCACTTGATCGACGACCGCCATGAGCCTCGCCAAGCGCAAGTGGACCGAGCTGGACTGGGAGGTGGTGCTCGAGGCCCAGTCCTTTGTCGCGATCTACGCCGCGACCGACGGCGACGAAGAGCCACCGGCCAAGGCCAAGAAGGGCGGCAAGACCAAGGCCAAGACCAAGGCCAAGGCACCACCGACGCGGCGGAGCGGTCGCACGGCCAAGAAGACGACCGCCAAGAACGAGGAGGAAGAGGAGGAGAACGACGACGAGAAGGAGACGACGAAGCAGACGGAGGCAGCGGAGGAACAGGAGATGTTTTGGCTGGCCGAGCTGCGCGACGACGTGACGGAGGACATGCTGGACACGGACGTGGGCGTCCACGTGCGCTGGCTCCAGCGGCGCCGCGGCGCCGCACACGTGTACGAGTACGCGTTCAACGACGTCGTCGAGGTCCAGACGATCCTGTGCCACGTGTTTCTCCACGAACGCGCGGGCGGCGCGCTCGAGCTCACGGCCAAGTCGCTCGCACGGGTCGAGCGGTGCGTCAAGCGCACGCGCGGTGAGCTCCGCGAGGACGAAATGGACGACGACGACGAAAAGCCGCCACCATCGCGGCGCAAAAAGCGCGCGGTCGAGAGCGTGCGCGAGGACGACGGCGAAGGAGGCAGGGCGAAGCGGCGTGGCAGCGGAGGAGGACGAGCGGGCAAACCCACGAAGCTGTCCAAGCGAGAGGAGGCGATGCACATCCCGCCCAAGTACGCCACGCTGGACGCGGACCAGTACGACGACGCCGAGATCCGTGGCAAGCACGCGCTCGAGCCGTCGAGCGACGACGCGATCGCGACGAGCAAAGAAGTGATCCGTGCGGTCGTGACCAAGAACCACAAGATGCTCAAAAAGCTGACCGAGGACAAGAACGTGTACAAGGCGATCTACTCGTTCAGCTTGCCGCACGGCGCCGACGTGAAGAAGACGGCGCTCCACTACGCCGTCGAGGCCGACGACCTCACGGCGGCGGCGCTGCTGTTGAAGGCCCGCAAGCTGGAGCGCAAGCATCTCGCCAAGAAGCCGGACATGTCGCTGCCGTCCCATTCCACGGGGAAACACACGAGTTCGTACAGCGACTACAACCGCCGTGCGATCAACGCGAGTCGAGGTGGGCGCGAGGGCAACAATGCGCTTGTGGAGGACGGGAGTGAACTGTCCAGCGACGCTGAAGACAGCTTTCTGTGGGATTTCAACAAGACCAGTGTCAAAATGCTGACGCTGTTCTACCCGACGGGGGAGTGGAGCAACGGGTACAGCGTGCCGTACCAGATCGCGAAAACGTGTCGCTCCGGAAACTACAAGCTCGCGTTCAAGCTGATCGAGACACTGCAGCGCAATGGCGGCTGGGGTTTCAATGAACTCCACGCGAAGGTCCTCGCCGATAGCGATGACCCACTGCCGACGTTTCGCTCCGTATCAGCCATCAAGCAGGCATATCAAACCAAGATTCGCCCGCTCCATCTCGCCGCGATCAACCCCAACACCAAGCACCTCGAGGCCTTGTGGGATAGCGTGGGCGATGAATGGAGCTCGGCAAAAGATGATTTGGCGTACGAACCGATTCACTTTGCCGCTGCATGTGAGTCGACGGCTCCGCTGGCGTTTCTACTGGAACGCAAATGCAACATGTTTGCGAGAACGAAGCGCCGTCAAACGCCGATCATGCGCGCGATTGCGACGGGTCGCGAAGAAAATGCAATCTTTCTCATGGAGAAGGCATTGGAGCAAGGTGATGAGATTCTCAGCAAGATTGTGTCCGAACGTGGTCCTGGATCGTTCCAACCAATCCACTACGCAGCAAAGCACGGAGCTGCAAAGGTCCTGGAGCATCTACTGAAGAGTGGCGCTGACATCAACAGCGTGTGCGAAGGCAAGCTGACACCGCTGTGTCTTGCTGCTCGGGAAGGACATTATGAGTGTGTCCGAGTGCTCGTGGACCATGACGCGAAAGTGAACCTGGGAGACAAGCTGAAGAAAACTCCACTAATATTTGCAGTCAAGAATGGGCATACGCGTATTGCTGCACTACTCGTCAATAGCGGAGCCAACGTGAATGCGTACGACACCTCAGAAAATAGTGCTGTACACTATGCTGCGAGCTACGGTTGGAAATCGTGCTTGAGCCTTCTCGCTGACGCGGGGGCGGAGTTCTGGGCGAAGAACTCGTGGGGTTTCGTCCCGCTCACATGCGCACTCTTGAAGCAGCGCCTTCACTGCTCGGAGTTCATTCTCGAGCGGGATCCTGATCAGCGCTTTCTCGATTTCCGCGACCGTCAAGGGTGCACGATGCTTTTCCTGCAGTGCAGTCATTCGAAGAACGTGGCACAAATCAAGTATTTGCTGGATAAGGGGCTCAACCCGAACATTCCGAACTCGGAGAACATTTACCCGCTTCAAGTGCTTCTACAGCGAGCAGAGCCTACAAAGCCAGGTCAGTCAAACGGTGACGGAGATGATGAAATCAATGACTTTTATCTCGAGGCGATCCGGTTGTTGCTCGAGAGCAAAGCGTCGCCTCACTACGATGTTGAAGTCAAGAAACCCATTCCCGGTATCAAAGAGGAGCCCGTGGAAGTGTTGCAGCCACTTCAAATCGCGATTCGCCGCAACTTGCAGGATGTGTTTCTCCTACTCCTCAACGAATATGAAGCTGATCCCAGCAAGCAAGGCTCAGACGGTCTCGATGCATGGATGACGGCGGTGTGGTGGAGTCGACCGGGGGAGTTTTTCTTGGATGCACTCCTTAAACACCACGCGAAGAAGAGCAAGAACAAGAAGCTTGACTTCGATACACAGGATATTTGTGGTGACAACATTCTACATTGCATTGCAAGCAACGATTTGAAAGATATCATCGCCCCACAATTGATTCGTCAAGTACTCCAAGTGTGCCAAGATCCGGCTAAACTTCTCAACCAAAAGAATGACGAGGGGCTCACTCCTCTGCAGAAGCTGTTAGAGCATGAGCGTGGCAAACCGTCCAAGGATATTTCGCTCCCAGAGCACTCGGATCTGTTGGAAGAAACAGAGCGAGCTGACGTAAGATACTCCGATTTTATCGAAATGTTTGCTCATTACGCAACAACTGCGGACGCCTGGGTTCGGTATGTTGATGAAAACAAGGCCAAGAAGGAAGCTGGAAGTGCTGAGGTATCGTCTGCCGGTCACTCAGCACCAAAGAGTGATGAGGATGTTGGAAGCGATGATGAGAGTAAGGAGGGCAGCCACGCTAGTGACGGTGACGAGGACGAGGACGAGGAAGAAGAAGACGCCAGTGATGATGACGCTGACGACGATGAAGATGAGGATGACGAAAACGAAAATCGAGGTCGCAAATCGAAAGTTGTTCCTCTCAGCGATGGGGGTCCCAAAAAACTGGTTAAGTTCGCGTCAATCTTGCATGCCGCAGCCAACCGCCAATTTCGACCGGATGCAAAGATAGCAAAGGACAAGTGGTTTGGGAGCAACCTGGTATCAGTTCTTCTGAAACATATTCAGTTTGATGAAGACACGATCAACTTTGCGGATTTTTGCAACGGGAAGACGGCTCTTGATTACGCTGTCCAACACGGCGACGTTGAAAGCGTGGAAACACTGCTTAAGGCTGGAGCTGATCCAAATCATTCCCCCGTGAAATGCGAAGTATGTGCTGCGGAGAAGATTCCGTGCAAGTGTACACGAGATCTTCTGGAAACCGCTCTCATTGTGGCTGTGCGATCCAACAATACCAGTATCGTGGAGTTGTTACTCAAGTCGGGTCGTACTAATTTGAATTGTTTGGAGAAGGGAACCATGAATCGCCCCCTGCATCTGTCGTTGAAGGCCAACAGTGCTCCTATCACGTCGCTCCTCATTGAGCACAAGGCAGACTTGACGAAGCTCAACTCGTCTGGGTCAACTGCCCTTCACCTTGCTGTTCATGCGCGCCACTCGGTGGTTGCTCAGCAACCCCATGAGGGAGAAGTGGAGTACACGGATTACAGTTCTTCCGGAGTATCTGAAGAATCATCCCTGTCAGCGATAACAGTCGCGCTGCAGAGCGACCAAGCAAAACACGTTGTGATGAGCTACGACGCCAAGAAACGGACGCCTGTCCACCTCGCCGCCGGGAACCGGGACCTGGAGTTGTTGCGGGCACTTATTGAAGTCAGCGCGAACAAGAGAACATGCGTGAACAAGCCTGATCTATTCGGACGAACCCCTTTGCATTTCGCCGTGAACGCTTCGTCGATGAGCCCTGACGCGTCTTTCGAAGTTGAGCGCTTCTTGTTGCAAAGTGGGGCGGACGCGAACGCCAAGGACCACTTCAGTTTCACTCCTTTGCACTTCGCGCTCTTCAAAGTGAATATGGATTGGCACTTCCAGTACGACGCCGAAAAGGACAAGATGGAAGCAGAGCGTGAACGGGAGGCTGGTACGTATGATAAAAAGAAGGAAGAGGCTTTCATGAAGGTGTTGGCGACAATCCCAGAGAACGAAACGGATCCAGTCGAAACAGTATCGAACTTGGTTTCCATTCCGGGAATCCACGCAACTACCCCCGACGAACTTGGCCGAACACCGCTTCATCTTGCCGCAGCTACTGGGGCTTTTGTCTGTGCTTCTGCGATTCTTTCGATCCACTCGAACCAAAACGAGAAGCTGCGGGCTCTTGCGATTACGGACAAGGACAACTTTACACCACTCGGTCGTGCCGTTGAGCATCTCCGTCAAACCACGATCATGACGCTCCTTCAAAATGGGGCTGAGGTCAACGGGCATATCACGCTTGAAGATCGGGCTGAGGATGGAGCGCATGATGTCAGGACTCGCACAACCTGTAGTTACTTTTACCACGCAGTGAAACATTCACTTACTGGTATTTGCCACATGCTCCTCAATGCCAAGTTCTCAAAGCGCCAAGCTGTTGAAGACGCCATTCTCTGCGGGCAGTTCCAGCTGGCGAGCAACTTGATGGTCGGCATCGAGGTTTCCAGCGGTATGGCGCTATTGGTGAAGCCGAACACGTCCGGTGAGACGCTTCTTCATTCATTAGCTCGCGTCGATAAACCGTTCGACGACCTTGCTCGCAGGATCGCATGGAGCCTCATTGATGCGGGACTGAAGGCGGACAAATCAAACGACTCGGGTTGCTCTCCTCTGCACTATGCCGCGGAACGAGGCAACATCCATCTTGCAGATTTCCTCCTGCACAACAAGTGTGATATTAATCACCGGAACAAGGATGGCGAGACTCCAGTCGTGTACGCGTTGAAACGATCGAAGATGGACCCGAAGCGAGTGCTACGAGTTGTCAAGTACTTCTTCGATAAACCAGAAACAGACATCCACGCGAAGGACTCCTCAGGCGTCAACCTGCTGTCGGCTCTGCTCGACCGTTTCGTTGGAGCGAAAAACGTACCTACCGACTCCTTTTTCGAGTGGGTCGAGACGCTTTTGAAGAAGGGTGTGGACTCGAACGGGCTGTTTACGAGCAAACGCGAGAAGGATTTCTTCGCAAACGAATTGCTCGGATCGAGCACTGACACCCAGATTCCGCCAGTTGTTCGCGTCGTGTATGCAGATTCGTCGAGCTCACGGTGCAGCTTGCTTGGGTTGCTGTTGCGGTTCGGTGCGAAGGTGAACGTAAGCGACAGCAATGGCAACTCCTTGCTCATGCACTTGGCTGCGGGCAACAAGGTGGAAGAACTGCATCTAGCCATGGGGAAGACCAAAACAATACGTGATCCTGTCGACCCCAAGTCGAAAAAAATGCATGCGATCCACGTTCCTCCACAAGATGTCAAGTTGGCCGTTGCTCAGACGAATACGGCAGGCCAAACCGTGTTACACATCGCTGTCAAGCCTCTCGTGTTTGGCTCACATGAGAACACCGAGTTACTCGAGTTGCTCATCTCCAATGGCGCTAGCCTACAAGCGCGTGACAATGCCAAGAAAACGCCAGTTGACTACACTTTGGATCAAGCCTCGCGGTTCTTGTACCGCTTTCTCCACTCGAAATACCCGAAGTTTGCCCCCAAAGATGAGCAAGACGTGTTCGATGACGAGATGGAGGACTGGGAGGTGCCACCAGACTACACGAAGGATGCCGCTGCGTACCTTGAGCAATGTGAGAAGGATGGCAACATCACAAAAACTCGAGTTCATCCCGAGCCGAACTCCAATTGCGATGTTGGTGCGCTCAAGCGTGTTTTCGGGCAAGTGGACGAGGAGGACAAAGTGATCAGTGGAGAGGAATACGACGCTCTCCTCACAAAGGTCGATGTGAAGAATGGCCGATTTGGTCTGAATGTCTTCTATCGGTGCCAGATCGTTCACGATCAGATCCAAGGTATCTACGTCGTGTTCACGAACTGGGGGCGGATTGGTGAGACAGGCAAGTTTCAGAATACCCCTTTCCACGGTGTCGACGATGCGGTCAACGAGTTCAAGAAAATCTTCAGATCCAAGACTGGAAATCACTGGCACGAACGCCATGAGTTCGTCAAGCATACTGGAAAGTACAATCTTGTGCAACGCGCCAACTACCACACAAAACTCAGTGAAGAAGTCACTCGTGCATTTGTGGAAGCCGCCGAAAAGAATGCGTTCGTTTCGTCAAAGCGTGATTTTGGTCCAAGCGTCTCCGAACTACTCTTCGCTATCACCGACGTCCGAAACCTGCAGCTTGCTGCAAGCGAAAACGCAAACTTTCAGGGAAGCCTTCCACTCGCGAACAGTGATGAACTCCGAGCCGCTGTGGACAGGCTTATCGAGATTCGTGAAGTGATCGAGACTCGCGACAAATTGAGTGAGGAGATGAACAAGGTTCGAGGTGACATGTCTGATGGTGCAGCTACCGTTCTTGCTGATCTATCAAAGCAGCACTCCGACTTGACCGAAGACGTGAGCGAGAAGAGTAGTCGCTACTATGAGGTGATGCCTTGCAATGAGGACGAGTTTGGATCAGCGATCAAGGCATTCAACAATACTGGCGATGTTAACGCCGAGATTACTCGCTTGCGAATGCTGATTGACATTGCCCACACGTACAAGATGCTTTTAGGCGCGAAGCGATTCCAGCACAGCATCCACCCTTTGGATTACTGCTACGATGCGTTGCAAGTGAATATCACTCCACTCATGCCGGATGCCCACGAGGCGAAGCTGCTGACGAAATGGTTCTTCAATGGACTCCGTGCCCACGATCAGCCTCGCTACCGCATCTCGAATGTGTTTGAAGTGTCTCGACATGGCGAGAAGACGCGCTTCGTTGAGACTCTTGAGAAGAAACCGGCACTCAAGAACTACCACACCCAGCTCTTGTGGCATGGCACGCGGCGCACTAACTTGATGGGTATTCTGTCACAAGGACTGCGCATCGCGCCGCCAGAAGCCCCACATCATGGATACATGTACGGTAAGGGGCTGTACTTTGCGAACGTGGCGGCCAAGAGCTTGGCGTACTGTGACGCCGAGTACAAGATCACCTCAACGTCAAAAGACGCCGACGGCAAGGAGATCAAGAAGACTCGCAACGTCCACTACCTGCTGGCGTGCCAAGTTGCAGCGGGCTCGCCGGAAGAGTTGACAGCTCCCGTGGAGTATGGGAAACAAATGGACAACGTTGAAAGTGTGCGAGCTGTTGGTCAGCATATCCCGGATCCAAGTGGTGCCATCGTGTCTCCACTGTCTGGTGCGTCGTTGCCTCTTGGGAAGGTTGGGCGGATGGGCGTTGCGTTCCCATTGAAGACTGCGTGGGCCAAAACGGAACCGTCGCCATCGCCATGGAATTGGTATGATCGAAACTCGATCAACTCTGGGGCGGTCCAACAGCTCTGGTCCAAGATCATCGACGAGCATTCCGTTGGCGACGTCTACAACGTTGAAGAAGCTGATGAACAGAAATTGTTCTTCAGCAACTCGTACTACAAAAGAACGATCACTGTTGAAGTTATCAGCAAGGACACTTCCAGTGTAGGCGATACCAGCTTTCACTCGGACGCCGTCCTGAAAATCACAAACGCGTCCGAGGGCAGCGACCCGTTCTCGTGGCAAGTGAAGCGTCTGCGAAACGCCTACGTGAGCTCCCCAGTCGGGGATGGGTTCGAACTCATTCAGCCGGAAGGCCCCGAGTACGATGAGATCATTGTGTACGACGAAGGGCAAGCGCGCATCCGGTACCTCGTCGAAGTTGAGACGCTCTAGATCTCCTGCTTATCGACACATACCCGTCCACGAGGTTTTCGACCTCGCGCGGATCCAGCAGCCTGGTAGCTTTCTCCAATTGACAACCAGTGTCAATTATTGAAGAATTGAATTGCATGTATCATTCCAATCATTTGGGGAGGCACGATGGAGTCTATGATCATTCGTGTGTATTCATTTATAGGGTCAAGCTGTCTCTTTTTGTCATTGCTTGACCGAGCTATCCCCTCGGCGGGATAGATAAGCCTTCATTACGAAACCCCGTGCTCTGTGAGCAGAGTCTTTTTATGTGGGGCGAGTGCATTGCTGCCTGCACTCCGCATGAAGGAAATGAGCCACCTGCCACGCGCCGAGGGCAACGGCTGGGGCTCTAATTGTCTCGACGGATTCGACGTCGAATGTGTGGATACGTACTCCACGAGAGGCAGGGGGGAGAACCTTCCAATCGAGTCCTCCTCCTCGTAGGATCGAGTGTGCTTGTGTTTACAGCAGCGGCATCAGCGACGACAGCGACGCCGTCGACGGCGTCGACGACGCTGTGGGCACGGTCGAGTCGAGCAGCACGCCCCGCCACTCCTCGAGCTCTTCCTCCGAGCCGAGGCGCACGCGGAGCGTCCGCTGGTTGTCGATTTGGATGGCGAGTTCCGGGTAAAAGCCGTGGGCGCCGGCGTTGGTGCGGCAGACGCTGACGTTGGTGACGTAGCCGCGCCGCCGCGGCACGGCGTACGGCTTGTCGGTGGCGTAGTACGAGAGCATGGTGCCCTGGAGCACAAAAAAGTAGCGGTTCCAGCGCTTGAGCACGTCGCTGCGCTTGAGCATCCAGCCGCTCTTGGTGACCGCGACCGAGTGGCGGTCCATCGTGCACGTCCAGCTCTCGGGGTCAAAGCTCGCGAGACTCAGCGTGAGCTCCTCAGCGCAGCCCGTGGACCACGACCGCGACTTGCGGCGCGCCGGCGTCTTGAGTGCACGGAGCCAGTCGTTGCGCTCGTCGACGCGGTGCGCGCGGATCTCGATCGAGCGGCCGCACGTGCCGAAGATGCGGAAGCCGAGCGTCTTGTTGTCCGACTCCTCGACGTGGGCCACGCGGATCACGCCGCGCGGCGGCGTGCCGTCGCTGAAGCACACGTTCTCGGGCGACGCGCGGCGCAGAAACTCCTCGGACGGGAACGTCATGAAATACGACAGTACCGTGCCGCTCAGGCAAAAGTACCGGTGGCGCCAGCGCCCAAACTTGGTGCCGCGCATCCAGAGCCAGCCGCTGAACTGGTCCTCAAACGCCACGGCGGCCGACTCGTTGCGGCGCAAGCGGCGCAGCGTCTCGTTGTTCTCGGCGTTGCTGCACGTGCTGGCCGTGTACGAGCTCGAGGCCGACGACAGCGTGCGGCTTCGTGCGCGAGGGCGGCCCGCGGCTGTCTCCCGTGCGTCCGACTTGGACGCCGCCGAGCGCGCGCGCGGGCGCTGCACCACGACCGTGGGCACCACGGGCGGGGCGGCGGCGCGGACGGTCATGGAGGCAGTGGCGATTGGGCTAAGATGTGGGGTCGTTCGCGTCGCGTGGGTGATTGTGGTGGTGGTGCCTGTCTTTGCTGCGTCGCGGACATGCGAAGGCAAGTTGGCAAATGTGGCTCCATCTCGCGGGCACGTGGGACACCGCACGCACCCCTTGTCGGTCCCTCGCTTCGTCCGGTGCCTTGGATTTGCCCACCGTCGCATGCGAGCCGCCGTCGCACCCGCTATTGCTGAAGACTCGTCTTACCCTCGCGGTGGCGGGAACATCATCGCGACTCTAAGAACGGCCAGACCGAATCGCGTTCACGATCCAGCGTACAGGTTCAGTCGACGCGAACTGGAGGCGAACCCTCCGTGTCATGGCAATGCCATGAAAAGCATGCGAGGAACGCTATTCTTGCGCCCAAAGTGGTCATTATGGAGCTTCTCGGATTCGGCGACGTCGCTTCGGTATAGGATGTTAGAGGCCACTCTAAATAGGTTTTCTACCGGGATACAGGACTCGTGTACTGATCTGTATCATATTTCGCAGGTCCGGAAGGATCGCGAGGGAACATGAGACCGTGAGCTCTGCGCATGGGATTTGCACCGAATCCGCCGAGAAGCTTCTCGCCCGCACCACAAAATAACATTGAGGGCGCGAAAAGCTCTCTTGCTGGACTCACCAGTGGCTCTTTCGCTTTGCGATGCCGCCATGAGCCCACGTTTAGCTCGAAGCATTCAGAGCGTCTCCACGATGAAATCCACCAGAGGATCCGTGACGGTCATTCCGACCTGGCACTTCATGGAGAATCCACAAGTTGGGCATACCATCACTCACGCGCCACCTCACTCAACATCAGCATAAACGCAGTATCTTACAAGTTCCGATGGGCTCTTCTCTACGAGGACGACCGAAGTGGGTATATGTACAGCGCGCCCGATTCCTTCCGGAACGCGATGCCACGGTGTTCGAGCGAGAGCTGGATCGCCGTGAGAAGCCGTGCCTTCTGGTTGATCGAGTGGTTGCCCACTCCACAGATGAGGATACACCGCCGGATACGCTCGGCGCGGCACACGTCGATGACCTCGCGGGCCACTCGGAGCGCCTCGACAACCGTGAGTCCATGGAGATCGAGCGCCTGGTGGCGCCGAATGTGGCTCAAGTGTGCGTCCACGAACGCGTGGGCTGCGGCATGCTGTGCCTCTCGAAGCGCTCTTCGCCCGGACGTGATGCTGAGGAGTGGGAAGGGAAACGCACGTCAGTGTATCCGTTTTCGCCGGATTGACGTTAAAAAAAACAAAGGACGTACTCTCGCACGCGGTCGTTCGCAATGACGTGATGGTCACGGTTGAACGACCGCAGCGCCGCGACGTAGCGGTCGCTCAGTTGGTGCCAGCAGTTGTCCACGCGTGCGCGGCACTCGGCGTACGTCGGGTTGTCTGTTGGATTTCGACAACCTCAGCAATTCCAGCCCACAACACCAAATCACCATCACAAATTGCGACGAACCTTCGACGCTGGCATCTGCAGTGGTCACGGGAGACAGGTCGTCGTCCTCCACCGCCTGGCTTGTCTGCGCGGGGGCCTGCTCTGGCACGGGGAGGTTGAAGATCTCGCGCAGCGCGGCCTCGGTTGCCGTCGAGCTGCCGTTGTTCAAAAAGAAGGTCTAGGGACCGAGGCATTTAGTCTATCTGCTCGACACACAGAGATTCGCATAGAAATGTACCGTTCGGATGAGCTCACGGTCGATCGTCGGCAGCAGGCGCTGCAGCCGCTCGAGCTTGAGGTCGGTCGTGAGCTTGGCCTCGAGCGCGTGGCCGCCATCGGCCTGCGCGTTCCACGCGTTCGGGGCCGCGAGTCGCTTCTTGACGAGCTCGGCGTTCTTGCGCTGTGAGGCCGTGGGCTTGGCAGCCGTGCTAAGCTCGTCATGGTGCTTCCGTCCCTTGCCACGCTTCGACTTGGCCGGTAACACAGGAAACTGGCCGAGCGATTCCACTGCTGGCGTGGGGCCGTTGTAGCTGTGGTGGCTGTTGGCGACGCTGTGGCCGGGGCCCTTTTTCCACATGGTCGTTGGGCCGGACGCCTTGAGCACCGACGCAAAGCTCTTGACTTGATTCACAGCGTTGATGTTGGCGAGCGCAGCCGCGGCCGCGTCGAGATCAAAACCTTGCGCTTCGTACACGTCCTCGATCACGTGCATCTTGTAGTCCGGGAAAAGCCGCCGGAGCTGCTCGAGCGGGTGTTCGTCGTCTTTGGCCTTCTGGGCCGCGTCCTGTTCGTCCAGAAGCTGCACAAGTGCCATGGTCTTTTCGAGTTCGTCGGCCTCGCGCTGCTCCTCTTCGAGTCGCCATAGCAAGTTCTGGAAGAACCCGCCGTTGTCGGAAAGCGCGGCGTCGCGCTCGTCCTCGGGCATGGCCTCGAGGATGCGGAACACTTCGTGGCACTCGCTGAGCCCGAGCCCGTGGCACAGCTCGCGCCACTGGAGCTTGGCGTCGACTGCTTGGAGTTGCTGCTTCTCCTCGAGCCGCATGGCGCGGATCGCCAGCAGCGTCATGACGTCGTCATATACGCGACTCGGGTCGCCGCCGACGTCGCGGTAGATGCGCGCGACGTCGTCCCGCGTGATCTCAGGCACAGAGCGACCATCGCTCTGTGACGCCACGATCGCCAGCATCTGGTCCACGATCAGCGCCTCGGCGTCGTCCGCGGCGGCGCCGCTGTGGCGCGCGGCGTCTGATTCCGATGGCTCCATGGCTCCCCCACGTTCTCACGTGTCGAGACCTGCCGGTGAGGAAAGAGGGGACTGAACCCACGTCCCTCGTTTGGTGGCCGAAAAAATCCCTCGTTTGGATAGAATCTCGTTCGGGATAAAAGGGTAGCCATGTCCCGGAACGGGTCCGCGTGCGGTATGACCCAATACGGGACATCTGTCCCGAACGAATTGGATGTATTGTTTTGTCGGCTGCAGTACCCTTCCTACACCAGTGGCCTCCATTCATTTTTTTTGTTGGAGCCCGGTGCCGGTCGCCTGGGGCCGTTGTTTCGGGGCTCAGTCCAGCAAGCGAATCACTAAGTTGTCGATTCTTCTTGAGTGAAAATGAGCAAGCGTAAGTGCGGTTGTCCCGTTCCTCCGTGGCGCGATGGGGGGTGAGGGAGGAACGAAGCGAACGAGAGACAGAGAGAGAGAGAGAGAGAGAGAGACATTACGAGAGCGAGATGAGACTGTGATACCGATCGATGGAACGACCAACGACCGGCGTCGACATCAACAGCGGATGAACGGACATCGTGAGATAGGAAACAGCGGAGCGACCTCCAACAGTCGAGTGCGCCAGCGGGGCTCGGCGTGTGTGGGCGGCGATGGGGCGTGGTATCAAATCGGCCTTCTTTTCGCTCCGAAGCGGCGTATGCGAGGAGAAATGGCGACGAGTCCAGAGCCCGGCTGGAGAAATCATCATCGTCAACGTCTGTCGAGTCAGGGCCGATTCTCTGCTGTGGAGGCGGCATGATCGCGTCGACTGTGCATCGCGAGATTCTATCGCGTTCTCTCTCTCTCTGCTCGTGCTTCGAATCGATCTTCTCCCCAACCCGGATGCACCAATGCTGAGTACGGAATCGCTGACGTTCATCTTCTCGTGTGCGTACAGATAAGCCGTCCGGTATCCGTTGCGCGCGCAAGCTCCGCGTGCACCGCCGCAACCAGCGTTGGGCCCAGAAGTCCTTCAAGAAGAGCCACTCGATCACGGCCATGAAGGCCAACCCGCTCGGTGGTTCGTCGATGGCCAAGGGTATCGTTCTCGAGAAGATCGGTATTGAGGCCAAGCAGCCGAACTCGGCCATTCGTAAGTGTGCCCGTGTCCAGCTCATCAAGAACTCGAAGAAGATCGCTGCCTTCGTGCCGCGTGATGGCTGCCTCAACTACGTCGATGAGAACGACGAGGTGCTCATTGCCGGTTTCGGTCGCCGTGGCCACGCCGTCGGTGATATCCCCGGTGTGCGTTTCAAGGTCGTCAAGGTCTCGGGTGTGTCGCTCCTTGCTCTGTACAAGCAGAAGAAGGAGAAGCCGCGTTCGTAAATGCTGTCCGCGCGATTCGAACAGCCCACTGTCCCTCGTGACAGTGCTCGACGCGACGCAGGGCGCCCTCTGCTCGCTCAAGTGATCTCGATCCAACCTAATACAGGACTTGCTTGCCTTCCACTGGTGTCGTGGCCCTTTCCCCCGTTTGTTCCTCTTGATTCCCTACAGGTACACCACACCCACCATGCGAGTAGTCCAGTCAATGCCGCGAGAATGAAGTTGAGTTGCTTTCCATGATCAGAATCGGAGCGGTGACCCTCTCAGCTCTCGAGAGGCCTCTTCAAATGGCCTACACTACCAACTAACCAATTTCACTAGGTGCATAGACCCGCAGCAGGTTGATCAAGTGCCCAGCACACTGTGTGTCCTCCTACCAGCCTCAGTCGTCCTTATGGACGGGCTTGAGGTTGAGTGTCGTGAGAAGCCCGTCAATGTCCTTGTGGACTTCGTCGTGGTGGGGGATCTCCTTCATGCGTGCAAGCCAAGCGTGTACCTTCGGGGACTTGGCAAAGTCAAACACGCCCATCGCCTCGAGCTGGTCCAGCTCGCAGTAGCACAAGTAATCGGCGATCGTTGGCTGCTGCGTGCCGGCAATGTACGGTCCGACGAAGAACTTCTCGAGGATACCGGTGAACTGACCGATGATCTCGTCCTGCTTGGCGATGAAGTCGAGCTGCGCGGGCGTGGCGTGGCCGCTGGCCTTGGAGATGTGGCTGATGAGGATTTGGGGGGTTCCCTTTCGCGTGTTGGTGTGGTGCCAGTGGAGGTAC
>JAADVT010000155.1:0-45939 GCA_023335895.1 Pythium rishiriense
CCGACGACCGTGCAGCCGACGAAGCCTGTGCCGACCACGCCTACACCGACGACCGTGCAGCCGACGAAGCCTGTACCGACGACGCCTGTGCCGACGACGCCGGGGCCTGTTGCCGGTGCTCCATGTGGCAACCTCTACGACGGTATTGCGAAGTGTCCCGAGGGCCAGTACTGCCAACCGTGGAACCCTTACTACTACCAGTGTCGCAGCATCGACGCGAAGTGCGGCATCCAACAAGTGGGCGTCGACTTCTACGGCGACGATATCGCCAGTCTCTCGGTTCTCCTCCCCGAGCAGTGTTGCGACAAGTGTCGTGCCACGGAAGGCTGCAAGGCCTACACGTTTGTTAACTACAACGCCGACGGACGCCCGATGTGCTACCTCAAAAAGGGCACTGGCCAGAAGCAGGCACTCGCGGGTGCTGTGTCGGCGATCGTCGAGGCTCCTTTGTGCTCTGTGGCGTCGGGTGGACAGTGTGGAAGCGACAAGGACGGTATCAGCTGCTGCCCGTCGGGCGAGTACTGTCAGCCGTGGAACCCGTTCTACTACCAGTGCCGTCCGACTCCGAAGCAGTGCGCGCAACAGGAAGTGGGCGTCGACTACTACGGCGACGACATCGAGACCGTGTACGGGCTGCTCCCATGGGACTGTTGCGACAAGTGCGCGGCGACCGCTGGTTGCAAGGCCTACACGTTCATCAACTACAACTCGGATGGCCGCACGGCGTGTTACCTCAAGAAGGGCACCGGCAACAAGCAAGCCAAGGTCGGTGCCGTCTCGTCCACCGTGCTCAACCCGAAGCCGGCGTGCTCGACGCCCGAGTACGGAACCTGCGGCAGCAGCACCGGCACAACGTGCTGCCCTTCGGGCTTTTACTGCCAGGCCTGGAACCCGCAGTACTACCAGTGCATGGCCAAGCCCGCCAAGTGCTCGCAGCAGTTCACGGACGTTGATTTCTACGGCAACGACCTCGAGACCGTCTACGGCATCACCCCCACCGAGTGCTGTGACCGCTGCTCGGCCACGTGGGGCTGCAAGGCCTACACGTTCGTGAACGCCAACCCGGGCCGTCCGGCCTGCTACCTCAAGAGCAGCGCCGCTGGCCGCACGACGCTCAGCGGCGCCGTCTCGGGTATCGTCAACTAGCGCGACTCTGCTTGAAGGAGACACGCGCGGACTCGACACGACTCGAGTCAGGTCTTCCAAACCAAACCTTTTTGGATGCATACAACATTTTAGTACACCCCCATTCTGAACCCATTTCGCCCACAAAGTTACAAGAACGAAAATGGCCAGTTTAAGAGAGCTCGCCAGTTTAGGAGAGTGCCACACCAGATTTTTACGGGGACCTCATTGGCTGAAAAACTCTTCCGATACTCCTGTGTGATACGATCCCCGTCCAAATAGATATGCAAAGTGGTGGTGGGCACGGATGGCGCGAAACTGACTTTGGGCGCGGCATAGGCTTTGAAGCACCCACCACAAACAAAAGCAAGATGGGAAAACGCAACAGCTATGAGACCGCTGTGATGGAGGAGGCCGTTTTACGCGTGCTCACCAAGGAGATGCTCCACGCCGAGCAGGCGAAGCCAAAGCGCAAGAAGGGCCCCACACTTCACCGAGTATGAAGTCACTCTTTGAATGCATTAGTTTTCTTTCCTTTTGTGTCTGCGCGTGCGTCGTGTGCGCGCTCGTGCGTGCACGGTATGCAACCAGTATCGCTGTGATCTTGGAGTGCGTGTTGGAGGGTTCTCGGGGTCTCATTGCGCTGGTCAGTTTTGTCTGGTTCTTCCGTTTTGATCTCAGTAAGATCAGCACATATGTCCTGAACGTAAACAGTACGCAAACCTCTATGTATGTATATGCTGTTTAGAAAAATACTTGCTTTGTAGTGCGATATTGTTTGCAGTGCATCGATTGGATAAAAAGATTTTGGAAGGCATACAAAATCCAAGATGTTTTAGTTCTCTTAAACTGATCCAGCTCATTTCGGACATGCCGGATTCAAACGGCTCCACTTGATTGGTAACTCGTCTTTCTGCATCCTGACCTGTCTGGTTTGATGCGCAAGATCTCGGAGGGTCCAACACTTTTTGAAAAAATGGGAACGGCTGAGTGAAAGCGGATTTATCAGAGATTTAGTTAGTACCCCCAAAATCCTCTCTTAAACTGGCCATTTACGTTAACCTTGTTGTGATTGTTCTTAACGGATACGTTCGATCCATTGTAACCGTTTTTCGAATCATGTTGTGAGCTTCTCGCATCTGGCCAGAGAGACGAGGCCCCAGGTGCTCCACGACCGACGCCACCGAGATGACGCTGCTCGAGAGCGTCGCGCCACAGATCGCGGACCTGCTCGCGGCCACGGGCGCGGCGCCGTCGATGGCCAGCGACGGCTCACTCGCGAGCGGTAACGCGACCGCGGGAGACCCACAACCACCAGCGCGAGCTGCGAGCGACCGCGACTTTTCCTACTACGTGGCCTACGCGTGCCTGTACTCGCTCGGCGCGTTCTACTTGGCGCCGAGCGTGATCTCGTGGACGCGCATGTCACGCAACATCCACACCGAGGACAAGACGGCCGTGCGGCTCTTTGCGCTGCTGGGCTTTGGCGCGTTGCTCCGCGCGCTCGCGTTCCTCTTGGTCGCCGTCTGGATGCTGTTCGTGATCCGCTCGAGCGGCTCGACCCACGAGGCGCAGCACCTCCACTTGACGTACGTGCAGCTCGTGACGGCGTGGCAAGGGCTCGGCATGGTCGCGTCGCTCGTGCTCGTGGCCGTGTTCCTGCTCATCTTCAACACGTGGGCCAGCATGATCGAGCAGGTCGAGAGCAGCCGCACGCCGCCGGCGTACCGCACGAGCACGGCGCCGCTCTTGGCGTCCGCGGCGCAGCTTCAAAGCCACAACAGCGCGCCGCCGCCGCGTATCCTGTTTATCCGCATGGTGCTCGTGACCAACGTGTTCCAGAT
This sequence comes from Pythium rishiriense, assembly GCA_023335895.1. Lineage (NCBI taxonomy): Eukaryota > Oomycota > Peronosporomycetes > Pythiales > Pythiaceae > Pythium > Pythium rishiriense. The sequence continues at coordinate 2,970 of JAADVT010000155.1, forward strand.
CGCGACCTTTGCGCTCGTCAACTGCTTCCCGCTCGTCGAGTTTTGCCAGAGCCTCCATTTCTTCGCGACGCTGCTGCTCACGGCGTGCTTCGCCGTGTGCGCGCTGCTACTGCCGGCGTACGGGCAGCGCATGTGCGCGCTGCTGGGCAAAGTCGCCGAGGGCGCCGACCGGCGGCAGCGCAACATCCGCCGCATCGCCGCGATCTCGGCCGTGTTTTGCGTGATGCGCACGCTGTCCGAGCTGCTGCTTCTGTGCTCGCAGTACTCGCAGCACGCGACCTCGGACGTCGGCAGGTCACGGTTCGAGATCCCGCTCCAACACATCATGGAGGCCAACCCGATCTTCTTTTTCTCGCCGGCCGAGGGCGCCGGAGAGGGGCTGCTGCGCTGGGTCGTGCTGCTCGAAGTGGTCGAGTTCCCCATCGAGTGGACGCTGCTCATGACCCTGCTCTGTGTGCTCCCGGCGCGTGCCGTGCTGCCGTCCATACGCGGCTACCAGGCTATCGCCGAGCCCAAGCGCTGCTTCTAAATGATACTGAAAAATACAACACGTTTTCCAACCTCATGGATTTCTGCGACGTGTGCCACAAAGCTTCGTTTTTCGAAAGAAACGTATCTTCCATTTTCCAATTGGGAGACGGAAAGGCACACAACAGCCAAGACAATTAATTGCACATGCTGGTGGCGCTGTTGCTGGTGCTGCTCATGGCCGCGGTCGACGCCACGGCGCGTGCGCCGCCGGTGCTGCCGCGCCAGTTCCAGGCGGACCTCTCGGTGGTCTCGCACCTCACAGACCCGCGGCGGAGCTACCCGCCGTCCATGCGCGAGATGCGAGTCCAGTACGACTTTGACCAGCGGCTCGCACTCGCGCGCATCACCAAGGGCTACGAGGCCGGCAAGACGTACGTGCGTCGGTACGATCTCCGCAAAGAGTACATGGTCAAACACGGCGCCTACGCCAAGTGCGAGCGCGCGTACCTGGGCGACGCCATGCCAGAGCCAGCGATCCCCTTTGAGCAAGAGTTTGTGGTACGACGCGCATGGGCTCGTGGCTGCGACTGGAACTGACGTGGAGTTTGGATTCTCACGCGTGGGTAGGGGATGGAAAGCGTTCGCGGGCGATCGTGCGAGCATTGGGTCCACGGCCACGCGAACGTGCGCGTCCACGTCTACGCCGATGAGCGCACGCGAGGTGGGTCCGATCCGAAGCACATACCTGGGTCCTTCTTGAGGAATTGACAAATGTGATCTTAGTGCCGATTCGCGTGACCGAGGAGAACGTTATCAACGGCGAGCCGACCATGATGCTCACGTACGACCTGATCAACGTGCGCGTCGGGCCACAGGTGTGTGTTGGGTCTCAGCCATGGGCTGACCGCACCCTCGCTCAAAGGACTGATGGCGTCGTCGACAACTGTGTAGGCTATCGAGGATTTTGCCATTCCGGATGGCTACACGCACCGAAACTGCTCGCGCAACGTCGGTGGGTTTCCGTACATCCACGCGTTCCACTACTACATCCGTTTCTGAAGGGCCACACCACAAAACATCCACGCGCGTGTCGGCCAGTGACATATACAACAACTACCTACACTGTTTTTCGTTCAGTCGTTCCGCTTCCAAGAGACGGAGACCATTACCTGTCCAGACACGCGGCATCCGGAGGCTTCTCGTGAACTCCTTACCTCCAGTACTCGGGCGGACCGTCGAGGAAACCACGATCGCGCGTACTGTCGTAGCGAGTCGAGTTGCTCTGCTGCTGTTGCTGCTGCTGGGCTGAGGCCTGGTCGTCTCCAAAGCCTCCGTTCGTGGACGTGCCGTACTGATGGCCCTCATTGTATGGCGGTGCGTGGTCGCCATATTGGGACCCATAGCCTCCTGATCCGTACCCGTACGCATTGCTACCGTATCCGCCATGGGCATCCTCCGGTTCGAACCCTCGGCCCGAATACAGTGGCTGTTGCTGTGTAGCGGAGGCCGACGATTGGCGCGGAGGGTTGTAGTAGTCGTGCTGTTGGTACTGCGGCTGCTGGTGCTGCTGTTGCGCCACCACCTCTTTCATAACATCACCCGTCGAGTGGAACGCCGCGTTTAGTAGTGCCTGCGTGCCATCCTGGGGTGCGTAGGTACCACTACTGCTAGCCGACGCACTGCCACCACTGTGGCGGTGGTGGTGATGCGCGTCATCTTGGGCACCGTGGTAGCCTGCGTCCCCGTCCTCGCGGTCACTGTCATGGTGGTCGTCGTGCTCACTGTACTGAGAGTCCTGCATCTGACTGTCGTTGGCGCCTTCGTCGTCGCTGTTGCCATGGCTGCCATGCTTTTCACCGTCGCCGTCACCTGTGCCGGTCGAATCAACACCGTTTGTACCAGTACCGCTACCGCCCGCGCCATTTCCGCTCTTCTTGTCGTCCTTGGTCGCCTTGAGGCGTTTCTTCTGTTCTTCGGCCTTCTGTGCCTTCTCCGACTCGATCTGCTTCACTTCGTCAATGTCAATCACGGAGATGCGGCTACGCTGGCGCTTGAAGCGACCGGCGTCGGCCTTGCGACGGATCTCCGAGCTCAGCTCGCTCATGTTCTTCTTGGGTGGAAGCGTTGGCGGCTTGTTCGCCTGCGATGATGCCGTCCGCATCGGGACTGACGCCGCAGCCGTCGACGACACCGCCGAGCTGCCGTGCGCCAGTGGCCGCGCGAGCTGAGGGCGCTGCATCGGCGGCTTGCTCTTGCTGGCCGTACTCGCCACGGCCGAGGCGGACGACGACGACGACGACGACGCAGCGGTCGCGCTACTACCACTGCCACTGTGACGGCTGCCGTTGTTGGGCGCGTCCGCAGCGATCGTAAAGTGCGCGGCCGGCTGCACCACCAACTCGGGCCGCACCGACGCGCTGAGGTAGGCGTTCTCGTGGCAAAAGAAATCCTCAATCACGACGACCCGTGTCGCAGCGTCGTCGTCGTCGGCCGTGGCCGTGGTCTTGCGCACGGCGTCGAGCACTGCGGCGCTCGCGCGCGCGAGCTGTTCGTGGAGAAACGTGCCGCTTTCGGCGCCGTCGCGGCTCATAAACAGGTACTGGTTCACGATCCCGGCGCCCACTTTGACCCACTACACGCATCCACCACCTCAGCATGGCGTCGCTCTTCACAACAACAAAATATAAAAACGCCTCACCTCTTCGGGGTCCTTCTCGGCGGCCGCGACGATCTCGACGACGGCAAACTTGTTGGCCTCAAAGTCGGCCTTGCGCATGCTTAGAAACGCCAGCAGCAGGCGCACTTTGACGGGCGTGTCGAGCAGCGGGAAGCCCGCGAGCACGTCCGCGAGCCGCTCTTTCGTGAGCAGCGGGCCGAGCTCGCAGGAACTCCACTCGTGCTTGAGCTTCTGGACGAGCCACGAGTCGCTCGCCGGTGGCGCCGCGGCGCCGTGGGGCGGGCTCGAGGAGCCCGAGAACGCGCCGTTACCCGGCATCTTCGCGTGTGTTTTCCGGGCTTTGGAGGGGGAAAACGAGAGAGGGGACAAAAAGGGAGGCAGGGTGGTTCCTTAACTAATACTCCATATCTAACGGTTAGGAATCAAATAACCAACGCCGGATAGGTGGCGAACATGCTGGACGCGTTCGATTGGGGAAGGCAGGAGGAGACTGGGGGAGACATCCAAGCCGTGACTGGGAATCACCCCATTTCCCCCATCCTTCTCTCGAGTCTCCTCCCCGCGGACCATGGCGACGCGCGCTGCGGCCTCGGACGCGGCGCAGGCGACGGCTTCATCGAGCGACGCGGCGCTCGCGGCCGCGCAGCTCGCGCCACAGCCGGCGATCGACGCCGCGGCGTACGAACCGCCCAGCATCTCGGCCTACGCCAACGCCGCGGCCGTGGCTGCCAGCACGGCCGTGCTCGCGCCCGCTGCCAGCGGTGCCAGCGCTGCCGTGACGCGGAGCCGTGCCGCGTCGGCCGCGCCACCGACGCCGACCCCCGCGCCGCCGTCGCTGCGCAAGCTCGCGAGCGCGCGCCCGAGCAGCAAGTTTGGCACGGTCAACTACTCGGTCGACGAGATGCGGCGCCTCAACGACAAAGTCCGCGCCGTGATGCCGATCGCCGGCGAGGACTGGCTCCACGTGGCGTACCAGTTCAACTACATGCGGCCCGAGTCGATCCCGTACCGCGAGGTCGAGAGCCTCAAGCGCAAGTTCAAAAAAATGTACTGCATGCGCGCCGGCGGCGGCGGCAAGCTGCCCGACTATGCGCAGGAGGCCAAGGAGCTGCGCCGGCAGATCAACCAGCGGACTGAGCGCGCGCAGATCCCGCTCGAGAGCGTCCACAGCGACTCGCAGAGCGAGATCGACGCCCAGGACGCGGCCCCCAGCGGCGGTGGAGTCGCGGACGAGGTCGCCGCGACGGCGGAAGGCGCGAGCGCTCCGTCGAACGTTGAGTCCGAGCCAGCGCCGACGACCGAGGTGGCGACCACGGGACCGGCGCTTGACCACGCCGAGAGCGCTGCGGGGGAAGCCGTGACTAGTGGGGACGATGGGCGGGACATTGCCGCGCGGCTGCGGCTCATGGAAGACGAGTACCACCGGTCGATGGCTGCCAAGCGAGCCCCGAGCGGCGCGACGACGACGACCATGGCCACGCTGAGTGACCCATTGAGTGGCAGCGTTGCGGTTGGTGCCGGCGCTTTCTATGGAGACAGCGTTTCGGCGACGGCGCCGTTCGCTGCGAGTGACGCGACGACCACGGGCATCATCAACCTGCTCAAGCACAGCATCGAGCGCAAGCGGCGCACGATCGAGGAGCAGATGCTGAGCGAAAGCGAGCGCGTGCGCAAGGAGCGCAAGAAGCGCAAGATGGAGCAGGTACTGTACAACATCCACCGAGAGCAAACGGGCGGTGACGGCAGCGCGTCCATGGTAGCCACAGCGTCGAATGGCAGCTCGTTCCAGCACTCACTCCCCGCCACGATGGCTGCTGCATCCCCATGTAATGTACCAACACCAAGTGCGATGCCGACCGCGTGGACAGCGGGTCAGGACACAACAAGCTCGCTCGGCGTGATGGAGATCGTGCTCCAGTTTCTAATCGCACAGCAACAAGAGACGGCGCGGCGCGAGCAGCAGGACGAGGAGCGGCGGCGGATAGAGAGCGAAGAGCGCGAGCGGCGGCGGCGCCTCAAGGACGCGCAGCGACGCAAGGACAAGCACGAGATGATGCTCGTGATGGCGGCGCTGCTGCAGGAGAACTTCCCGGTCGAACTGCGGCAGTACCTGGACCCGTCCAGTATGGATTCTGACGGTGTCACGGGCACTACCACGCCAGCTCATACACCCAACGGGTCCAAACCCCGTACGGCGGACACCCAGACTGCTGGTAGTGCAATCGACCGCGTGGCCGTCCCAGAGGACACGCTGCTGTGACGACGGAGGTTATAGTATGAATACGAGGCAACGACCGAGGACATGTGTGTTTCTAATAGATCCAACCAAGTGAGCCAGCCGATGCCGGTCTGTGTGGGAGACCAAGAGACAAACTGTACTAATAGGAACGTATGGACACCTGCTCGCTCCCCCGAGGTCGAGTCGACCTCAGAAGTCCTGGTCCGAGTCCGAGTTGGTCTCGGAACCGGACTGCTGCGAGCCCGATTTGGAGCCTTCACTGCCGTCGGAGCCCGACTCGTCGTCGTTGTCGATGAGTTCGCCCGAGTCGGCGAGCGACACTTCGTCCGAGTCGGACGCATCGCCACCACCCGACTTGCCTCCCGCGGCTGCTCCGCCACGGGCCGGCGCACGCCGTGTCTCACCTCCGCTTTCGTCGCTCGTCTCGTCGTCCTCGTCGTCTTCGTCGTCGCTGCCGCTGTCGGCATCCGAGCCGCTGTCATCGTCGACGTGCTGTGCGGCCGGCTTCTTGCCAGCGGCGCCTCCGCGACCATTCGCGGCCGCCGCGGGCTTGGCCGCCTGCTTCTGGTTGCCTGTGCTGGTGCCTTTCTTCGCCGGTGCCGCCTGCTTGCCGTTGCTCTTGCCCTTGGCGGCGCCGCCGTTGTTGTTGTCGCCTTCCAACAGCGAGGCGTCGATCGTGTCCTCCTGCTCCCCGCGCAAGATCGCGAGCTCGTCTTCGCGGAATTTTTTCTGCATCTTCTTGAGCGTGCGGTCGTTTTCCGCGAGCATCTTCATCTCGCGCGCGTTGTGGAGGTCCAGCTCGCGCTGCAAGTAGTCGAGGTTGCGGAACCGCTCGCAGTAAATCTACAGTTTCCACATTAGACGTCAACCCTTCTAGACAGATACACCACGACGAGGATACTCGTATGACGTACGGCGTACTGGCGCTCGAGCTCCTTCTCGAGCTTCTCGTACTCGTCCATGAACGCCGGGCGCACGTGCTGGAGGCTCTTGAGCCGCTTCTCGCTGCGCTCGAGGTCGGTCTGCGCCTTCTTGATCTTGGCTGCGAGCGCCTTCTCCTCGGCCTCCAGCTCGACACACTGGCGCTCGGTGAGCTCGACGTTCTCCTGCATGGTCGCGAGGATCTCCTTGAGGCTGCGCTCGAGGTACTTTTGCTCGGCCGAGTTGTCGCTGTTGTTGGACAGCGCGTCCAGAAAGCGCAGCGCGTGAGCTCGCTGGTCGCGCACGTCCAGCTCGGCGTCCAGCAGGTCGTGGAGCTTGGCGCCGCTCTGCGTGATGTCGGACGAGAGCTGCCGCGTGGCCTTGGGGTCCTTGACGCGCGAGCCCAGCAGGCTCTTGACCGACACGTCGTCGTCGTCGTCGTCGCCCGCAGAGCCCTCAAGCTTGGCCACGTCGATCCGCGAGGCCTCGTACAACACGCGCGAGATCTTGATGAGCTCTTTGACTGCGAAGCCGTCGGCCGCGTACAGTTTTTTGGGGTTGAGCCGGATGCGGGCCTTGACTAGCACCTCGGTCGCGACCTGCGTGAGAAACTGCACGCGGTCCTCCTCCGTGTCGATCTCCTCGGTCACGCTCGAGCTCGGGTCGTACTTCTTGACCATCCAGTAGAGCATGTCCGAGACGAGCTCAAAATTGGGCCTGCGAAAGTTCTCCATCGACACAGGCCGCGGGTACCCGAGCGCGCGCATCATCTCGGACAGGTTCCGCAGCTCGCGGAAGCTCATGGCGATGAGTAGTAAACCAAGGGCAAGGACGAACGGAGAAGTCAGTGGATGGACGCACGAGGCAAAGAGAGAGAGAGAGAGAAAGAGTGGGAAAGCACGCGTCGCTTCGACTCGCGCCATCCCCCGACAAACGTCGTTTCAAGATCAATATGTGTACCACATCATCTCCATTTCTGGCGATACCGTGCAAGCATGGAGCTATTGCCCGAGGCTCCGCCCGTGTGCACGTAGAGAATTTCCCGTGGCGTCGTTTGCGATGTGCCTGCCAACGCCTTGGCGAGATTGTGCGGCTCGAAGAGCGTCTGCCACGCGAACGCCGCGTACAGCAAATCGAACTCGATGTCCGTCGCGGCTTTTAGCTCGTCGTACATGTCGAGCAGCGATGCCGCGAGCCGCCCGAACCGCGCCTTCTTGGTCGGTACGAGGATCTCGGGCTTGTGGATGGGACGCCTGTCCGGGTGGAGCGCCGCGAGTGCATCCAGTTGGTCGCTCAGGTAGTCGCTGTCGCCGACGCAGGGCACTGTCAACACACGGAGCCGAGCGTGGTCGACGTGCTGCGCGAGGTAGAACGCCGTCGTGCCCGTGCCGCTTGGCACGACGACCGAGAACTCGGTCCCTTGGTACGCCGAGCTGTAGGCATTGAGCTCCTCGGCGAGCACGCGCAGTCCGTCCTCGGCCTGTGTGAACGCGGCGCCCTGCGGGATGAACAGCGGCGTCCGGGCGGTCTCAGACGAATACCGCTGGAGAAAGCCCGCGAGGTCTTTCGAGGCCGCAAGCACGTGGTACTCGTCGGTCGCGAGCTCCGAGTGGGTCATGCCCAACGCGCGGGCGACCGAAAGGTTGTCGTCCGGGGCAGTCGTGGCGTTCACGTCGAGCGCTCGGCTAAAGTAAGTGAACGGCACGCGCTTGGCGTGCGCGAGCTGCGCGATCGCGAGCATCGCGTTGCTCTGCGTGCCGCCAAAGCTCACGAGGTGCGCGTCTGGCGTTGAAGACGACGGAAACAAGCGGTGAGCCAATATTACGTGTATCCATGTGTGATCCCAGGAGACCCGCCGACCTCGGAAGAACGTGTCGTCCTGCTGGAGAAGCCAGTGGAGCTTGCGCATCTTGTTGCCGGCCAAGTGGAACACGTCGTCGCGCTTGACGTGGACGCGCTGGCCGCGGAACCGCACGGGGGTCACGGGCGACACGCGCGCCGCCGTCCAGCTCATCCGTGACGCAATGAATGATTGATTGACCGCTTTCCATTCTATCCCACTTTACATCTACTTTTGATAGTTTAGTAATCGGTGTATCATGTTTTGGAAAGTATAGCATGTGATCATCCACATTAGAGTTAGGAGTGATGGTCACACGTCTCTGAAAACGGACGCGGAGCTCCTCGATTTTTGTCCTGCGTTTTCCTCACATTCCGTGCGACAAGGCAAGCAACAGACAATGGTGATGATGGCGCTGCGTCGTGTCGCCGCTGCGCAGGCGCGACGTGTTACTGCTGCTGCTCCCGTCTTTCCGGCTCCGGCGCGCAGCTTCAGCTCCGAATCGTCGGGCATCCGCCGCCCCAAGGCCATCAAAGTCAAGAAGGGCGAGGCGCGTCGTCGTGTGGAGCCCAAGCCCAAGCACGAATCGAGTGACGCGCTCGTGGAGCAGCACGAGGTCTCGCAGGCGCCCGCGCAGTACACGCAGAACCCATTCACGCAGGAGCCGCCGCAGACGCTCGGCGGCGCGATGAAACAGGTACGTCGGTCACTGGACGGTTGGGGTTTTTGTTTTCAACAGGTCGAGGCATCTCACATTGATGATTTTGATTTTTTGTTGTTCTGTCTTTCGTGCGTGGCAGTCATTCTTGTGGGGCATTGGCATGGCGTTGGCATTCTCGATCGTCGGCGCCGTGTTTAGCATCATGGAAGAGGTGAGTGTGCGAGAACTGGACTCGTCGGGGGAGCCAAGGCGTGTGCTGACGAACCTTTTGGTTTGGTGTGATGACAATTACAGACAGACCAACCTGGCAAGTACAGCGAGAGCGCAGTGATCACCCGTGAAACCGAGACTGAAGAACAATAGCTTCTTGCAGCGGTATGAGAGAATTGTACGATCTTTCGTCCAGATAGCTCGAACCTTTCTTTACAATTGTCCTACGAATTACGACGCGCATCTTGAAACTTTCACAACACATAAGCGGACATCACTGCTCAAATTAAAGGCAGCACTAAAGAAATCGACTCATATCCTCCAACGTCTGTACGCTATTGGTATCTTTGACTTGATGTATTGTCTCCGGAACTCCATCATCTTTATCAATGATCCCAACATACTATGAACTGCAGTGAATGTAGTAGCGTTTACGCACGTTTCTCCGTTTCCACAGTAAACAACGACTGCAGAGAAGACCATGGCAAGTGCCATGAGAACCAATTCTTCATAGAAGAGGCATCGAATCTATCCTGTCCTGAAATCATCAAGTAGTGCTGCATCATAATCATTACGCAGTAGTTGTGGAGCAGAATAACGCACTTACGCTTGTTCTAGTTGGTTTGATCCGGCTCATCCGGACATTCCACCAGCACGTGAATGTCTCCGTCTACTCGCTCGTAGTTGTCGCAGAAAACCTCGTCGTCGCTAAGCCTTGCGGTTTCATTCAGCAGCAACAGTGCTCTTGCACGAGGATTTTGATGGGATCTGGATTGGGTCTCGCGGGCTCAACCACCTGTCGCCCTCCTCCGCGAGATACAGCTTCAGCAGATCTGCATCAAAGTAGATCAAATCGTGCTTCGTCTCTTTGATCTTCTTTAGATCACCGGCAGTCTCGCTGATGTCGATGTACTCCAACCACCGCGCAAAACAGCTTCACTGCTCATTCTCGCAATTCATTTCACTATTCATTTGTAACTCATTAGTTGATCGAAACGAGGCAAATCTTGTTCAAACTCTATGAAGCCACCAGTTGCTGGACGTCCAGCAGCGAGTATGCGTTGAGCTACTGGCGGACGTCCGCTGAGAGGTTGATCCCAGATTTTGCTCAAACTCTCACCAAATCAGGATTGTTCAGTGGGGCCTTCTGGATATCCAGGAGCTACTAGCAGATAGGCTAATCTCAAATTTTACTCAGCTTCTACAATTGCTGGATCTCATGGACTTGCTGAGCTTCTAACCGCTAAGCTAAGATACTCGTCGAAATTCTTCATGGTAATGAGGGCGATGGCGGATCGTACCAATGTTCTAATCCCAATCGTCGTCAGAGTCGCTGTCCGACTTGTCCTCGTACTCAACGTGAATGCGTCTCGCGGCCATAGCATTGCTGATGGCTTCGGCGACAGATCCTGCATTCGTCATGGGGGCGGGACGTGGTGGCGGAGGCGGAGGCGGCGTTGATGAGGGGGCCGGAAAGCCTGCACTTCGATTTGCAGGCGCAGGCGTTGAGTCTTCTGCGTCTACTTTCTTCAGTGCTGTGCCTTGTCGAATTGCTGCCATAAGATCACCACGACCTCCTCCGAATGGGTTGGGTCGAGGAGGGAGCCCGGTGATTTTCGGCGCCGGGGACTCAACTGGCACCGCACTTACGACTGACTTGACGCTGTTGCGTGACCTTGTTCTATCGCGACGACTACTTGCTGGTCGTGATTCTGCTTCGTCGTCGAAGTTCTTTCGTGACGGCTTGGACTTCTTCTTCTTGTTTGGTTCAGCCTCAGGTGCTGGTTGTGTGGTCGCTTGGTTAGTTTTTTTAGGCGTTGGCATCGGAATCGAAATGGATTCCGCATCAGAATCCGTATCATCAGCACCGAAAAGTGCGGTCGCTCGTGATTTCGCACCGTTTGATAGTGCTCCATTCGAAGGCTTAGGTGTACGCAATGGAGTTTGAGCCAACTGAGATAACGCTGCCTCTGAACCCGTGCCCAGCGCACATCGCACGAAATCTTCACTGATCTCGAACTCGAACTGGAATCTCTTGTTGTTGAGTATCCCGGGAATGGCCACGAGCTCCTGAAAGTACTGCACAAACTCCATGGCACGCTTCTGCATGTTTTCGGGTTTGGTGTTGTTGCGAGTCAAATGCTTGGACGGGAACTTGGGAAGCGACGGCAATGTCTCGCTCTTTAAGCGCTTATGGATATCTTCGAACTCGTGATAACTGCGAGAAAAGTTGTGTTCAGCGTCGCCGCTTCGGAACGCAAATGTGTACACAGCCGAAGCTTTCTTCCCTAGGTTCTGGAGCACGCATGACTTGTAGAACACATCGAGATTCTTCGGTTGGCTGTAGAAGTTTCCACGACTTAGTGACACCGGTGAAGTTGCACTGCGAGGGCTAGTGTAATCGGAAGGCGCAGATTGCTTAGGGCCCTCACTGCGATCATCATACTCCTCGGATACGACAGACTCAGCATAGAGACGACCAGTACCCCGGTGAGGTTCCTTCACTGACGGGCGCTCATTTGCTTCGGTTTGCCGCGCCCGACTTCTTCCTCCATTGGACTTGTTCATACCGAACAACCCCGCGTCCGAGTCGTCTTCACTACTACTGTCGTCAAATAATCCCTTGCGTCCGTTCTTCATCGCTTCTTTCTTCCGGGCAGGCGTCGATGGTTCGTCGATGGAGATGGCCTTCTGAAGAATGGCCTTCCCTTCTGCACTCAGTTGACTATCGCGTTTGCGATCTCGCTTTCGCGGCGGGGGAACATCAGCATTGGTGGACTCATCCATCGTATCAGCGCGGTTACGACGGATTGCCGCCAAACTAGCAGCGAACGCATTCGTAACAGTTGATTCGCTAGTCGCAGCACTCTTCTTTTTTGCTTGCCGACCAGCAGTGAAGTCACCATTGGCAGTCGAATCAGCAGTTGATTCAAACGAGTCGCGTCGGTTACGATGATCATCAACACGCGTTGCCATTTTGCGGCCACCAAGAATCGCCGCCAAGCTATCCTGAACATTTTGCTTTTCTCGGTCAGCTCCTGAGAGGTGTCGGCTGCTGCGAGACATAGAGATCCGAGACGACGATAGTTCGGATTGTCGCTCAGCCTCACCGTAGAACGATCCTCGCATACTCTGGGAACGTGAGTCCCGGCGACTTCCTGGTATTGGTGGTGGGGGTGGAGGAATGAAGTCGGATCGTGAGTCATCGAACTCGGATCGTGGCGGTGGTGGCGGTGGAATACTACCCGACATACTGCCCGCGCTGAAGGGTCCAGATGACATTCTCGAGTCCCGCGACGAAATATCCGAACCACTACCGCTACCGTCGGTCGAGTCCAGCCTTCTTCGATGCACCGGGTTTGAGTTGCGTCGCGTTATAGCCGCACCAGATGCCTCGATATCTACAAAAACGTCCGATTTCATGACGTCAGAGCATGCGACCCGTTGACTAAAGTCTCAAACATGGAGGCTTACATTGGCCAGGAGCTGGTGCCTCGACGCGAACCTTGCCTCGCTGCTCCTGAACGACCTTGGTTTGTAGGGGCTGAACATTATCAAGCTTACCGCCTGCAGCATCTTCCAGTCGCTGGCGATATGCTGCCTTGTTCACTCGTCTTGTCGTCGGAGCTTGTCGCCGCTGGAGTCGCTGTCGCCGCTTTTCAAGTATACTTGCTGTGTCATCGTCCAGCGACCCGAGTCCGTCGATTCGCTCCAATGGTGTCATATTTTGAATCTCTTCTTCACGCTGCTGCAGACGCAAAATTTCGTCTTCGCGCATCTTGCGTTGTTGCTGTTGATTGACACATCTACACTGTGAGCGACCACTCTCACCACGAGTTCGAACAGAACGGCCCACGTACCTCTTTCCACAGGCGAATCTTCTCCTCTCGTTCCTCCTGTGCGCGTTTTTCCTCTTTCCGCGCCTTGCGGTGCTCGCGGCGCACTTCCTGGCCCGCCGCGCTCTCGGGATCCAACACAGCTGAACAATAATCATTAAAAAAAGCAAATCCCCATCACCGAGTCAGCCCACCCAACGTCGACAGAGACACCCCCCAAACTGCCTCGACAAACGCACCAACGAATCCGCGGCACCATTTTTCCAGGTCCAGGCGGTTAAAGGCCGCGACAAACAGGCGCTGCTGGGCGTGCTTCTCCAACTTCAACTCGAGCCCGTAGGCCTCGCCGGCCTTGAGCAGCCCTTCGCCGTCCCAGCCGCCGAACGCGCGCAGGTAGCACGCGTCGACGCGCTGCGCCGGGTCCTTGGCGTTGGTCTCAAACATTTCCATCTTGCGGTTCATGTACAGCACGACGTAGCGCTCGACGAGCGCCGCGCGGTGGAGCCCGCCCGGCGCCGCGCCGCCCTCGAGCTTGAAGCGCAGGTACCCTTCCTGCACGACCCAGTGGACGCCCATGGTACACACTCACACCGTGTTTCCGCTTGGGCGTGGGTCTTTCTCCCTCTTTCCCCCCTACGCACGCCGTGCGTCTCCGTCGCCGTCGGTCGTCGGGTAGCGTGTGACTTCGGTTTCTGTCTCTCGCATCATCACGAACACAGGCAGGGGAACGTACTGTTTACAACCTTTATACTGGCCCCTTCTTTTCGTCGAATGTTGCACGCTGCACCCAGAAACAGGCTGCACAGTGCCCAAAGACCATCACTCTTGAAATGGAGTTGCTGCAACACGGTGGAGCGCGTTGCAAGATGAGGACGTGGGTCTTGAAGTGGATGAAAAAAATGGATTGGGATTGTGGGGGGATAATGAACGTGTGTGTGTATTCGGCGAACGGCGGGACGGCTCTAATGAAGACAACACGAAGAAGTGGGATCCCGACGTCGCCACTTTGGGGGGGAAGGGCAGAGGTGGTGGTGGGCGGTTGTACACGCGTATGACTAACGACTAGTAACTAGGAGGCAACTAACAAGTGGAGGACACGGGGTGACGGCTTTGGCCTCGCAACGCGCTTACCGTCCGCTCGAGTGGAAGTCCAGGGACGACTTGAGATCGCTATCGAACGGCTCCAAGTTGAACAACTCGAAGGACGTATCGTGGGACGGTGGTGCACCCATACCGCCCATTTGAGAGGACGACGCGTTCCCCGAGCCACCATACATTGGGCTGGGCTGTCGGCGCATCGCAGCTCCCATTGGTGCCTGCATCTATCATTCGTGAAAGTTAGCCCAAGCGAACAGCAAATTGTGGGAAAGGATAGTTGTCAGGTTCCTTACCGAGTCCATGCCGTTGTAATGAGACATGGATGAGCTTGAGGCAGACCGATAGGAGGGCATGGACATGCTCGACTTACCATAGGAATCCGATGACATGCCCTGGTTATAGTTCATCGACGGAGGAATTCCCATCGAGTCGCTTTGGGATGGCCCTGCGTGGCCTTGTATTTGGTGTGGAGAACCTTGGTGCTGAGACTGTTGCTGCTGAGGTTGCTGTAGGTGGGTTCCACGAAAGATGCGAGCGGTAACGGACACGGGGCTTTCGTTCTTCCACCCATCACGCTGAGATGTGTTGTAGTCCTCCATGACTCGTTTGTGGGAAAGATTCATCGGAGGGTCGCTCGAACGATAACCATGATGACCACCACCTAGATTCAAAAAGCACGCAAATGCTAAGAATTGGAGAACATGACCGCATGGAGATGAAAGCACGAACCTTGGTGTACAGGAGGGTACAAGCTGCGAGACTCAGCACTTGAGAAACTTCCAGATCCTCCTCCATACATCGCAGGTGGCTCATTTGAAGAATACTGCTGTGGGTAGTTGCCGATCATGTTCATCAATGACAAAGACGACGGCGCCGATGCTGCTCGGATACGCTGTGAGTTCGTCTGCATTTGCATGTAGTCAAGGGACTGGCCCTGGCCACCCGCGACACCTGGTTGATCACCTAGCTCACCACCGGACATGGCGTAGCCACCGCCACTTGGTCCTACAGGGTAGACGAGAGAGTGGTGGCGACTTGGTGGGTTCGCTGGTGACGACGAGCGATCGAATTCGTGCGCTAGTTCCGAGTCCGACTAAAAGGAACATAGATTCAGTCAGACCCGCATCAAACCTCCAGCGCAAACAGTGATGCCAACCACGTACTCGTTCCGAGTCACCGACAGCGAAAAGTTTCTGGAATGCTGTCGGCTGTGACAGCGGTCGTTGTGACTGGGTGTTGCTCCGAGGCTGCGACGGTGTTGAAGTTGACGGAGACAAGGCGGGCGAAGAAGTTGCCGAGTTGACAGTCGCGACACGAATACTTTTGCCTTCGCGCATGGGCCCTTTCTTACGAAGTGACTGACGCTGCATCCTTCTCATCGTTGAATAGTATCGATTCTTGATAGCATTATCCGTTCTGAACGGATAAATACATGGAATGTGTCAGAACACGTTAATCAATCGACAACCCATGCTTAGAGGTCCCTCGCACCGTCCGGGGAGCATCTTTGAGATTTCTGCCCACTGGTTGCCGACATTCTTATGACATTCGAAGATGACATAGTCTTCCTCAGCCGTCCAAGCATCCTTGCGAACGTTCGGGTTGAGATGGTTGTGCCACCTGCGGACCAATCAATGCAAAACCGCTTGGTCTCATGTTCTGGTCCTTCACAACACAAAAAGGCATACCTTTCGCGGCACTGCTTGCCGACTCGTCCGGGTAAGTGCATCGCAATGAGCGACCATCGCTTCGCGCCGTACTGCTTGACCAGCTGGATGAGCTTGTCGTTTTCTTCGCGCGTCCAAGGTCGCTTGCAGTTCGAGTCGCTTTTCCGACGGCCCTTCCCACCTCCACCGTCTTCGTCTTCGTCGTCTTCTTCCGTGAACTGGTCCTCGCGATCGCCCAGGGGGAACTTGCCGCTACCAGTGCTCCCTGTGCTCGACGGATGGCGCATATAGTTCATCTACAGAAGAAGCGGCATAAAGTTAGTCGCGCGTCCGCCCCGTTTCTTTCCACGGACCGAGATTGACGTCTCACCTCTCCGTGGTGGCCATGGGGCGTCATCAGATCCATGTCCGAGTTCCCAGTCATGTGGCCCACTGGCAGCGGCCCGCGCATGCCGTGCACGTCCACTTCGCTCTCTTCCAGCGCCAACATCTCGAGCTTGCGACTCATCGCGAGTTGTATCGTTTTCCCCAAGGGTTCTTGGTAGCCAACTCACAGGTGTCTGCGACGGGGGCCAACGCTGTCGAGTCAATCGCCCGTGGGGTGCCGCTAAACTCGTCGACGCGGGGGACACGATCCTCCAGCTGCTGGTCGCGGGCGGCGCGCGGCGTTTTCCGTCGAGGCGCGATGGATGCCGTTTCCCGACTGTTTCCTCTTCGACGGTGTGGAACGCTCGCAGGCCCCCCCCCCGCTGCCCCTGTCGCCTCCCTGCCCAACTATGCGAGAAAAAACAAAACCCGACGGGTCGGCGGAAGCGTTCTGATCGCGACCCGTCACACCCGCTCTGTCGAGATGAAGAGACGCCGTGCGTTTTGCTCTCTCTCTCTCTCTCTCTCTCTCTCTCTGTTTCTCCTTGGTGTGGAGGTGGCGCGTGGCGGATGCCGATCACTTGTGGATCCCGAACTGTCGGAGCGGAGTTTTTTCGCTACAGGAGAAGACGATGCGCATGCGCCGACACACGCGAGCGGTCCCCCCCCGTCGAGATAGATGCCTGGGTGGTGCGGGTTTCCACGCGGTCCGATGGCGACTTGTTCTTTCCCCCTCCACACACGCATACCTGCCCCCCAGCCTGGGAGGGCCCGTGCGGGCCGCATGCAAACGTTTCGAAATTTGGGAAGGAATCGGTCATTTATAGCGCTTGTTCTTTCTTTTTTTCGTCAGCAATATGGTTTTGGTGACCCAACATCAGGCGGTGTGTGGGTGGAGCCCGCGGTTAGTTTTCACCCGGGTTTGTGTTTGGAGCGTGCGCAACTGAATCCGGCCAAAAATACACATCACACTGGCCAGGAGGTTCAAGTGCGCACCCATCCTTGGAGCTTCGAAACGCTGTCTTGGTCTGAGTATGCCCGAGTCCAAGTTGCAAGAGAAGAACGCGTTCCGTGGTGAGCACGAGGAAACAGGCTCGTCCAGTTCCCTCTCATCACTCCCATGTGCGAATGCCATCGCAGTGTCCACAAAGACTTCCTCATTCGTGTAGATGAACCAGGATGGGGGGCACCATACATGTATGGAGTGATCTTTCCATTTTTTTTTTTGGCATATTTATGGTTGAGACCTCCACACCAAACCAAAACCAACGATTTTTGCGCAACGTTACGGGATTTGGGAAGTTTCACGACTCAGCGGCATCACATCGAAACGCCCAGCACTGACTGCCCACCGGATTCAGTTTGTTTGACGCAGTATTTCTGCGCGCAAAAGAAACAGCGTGTTGCAGTTTTCTTCCCATGGTGTTTTGTTGTTTTGCTTTTTGTTGTTGTTGTTCCCTGAAAATACTGGCGAGAGCGTGGATTTTGTGCGTGGGAATGGCGGCTCCATCTTGGCGTCCAACCGCAGTGGAGCCAGATCAGACCGCTCGCAACTGAGCCGTTCGTTGCCACGGTGCCATACCGTAGAAATCCGAAGAGAAACGCCGACCACAACCAGCATCGACACTCTCCAAAAACCGTTTCCTGGTTTCTTTTCGAATTCCGTCTCGGATCGCGCAGCATCCTTCAGAGACCGTTTCGACTTTTTACGTGGAGAGCGATGTCAAATCGCGAGCCAATTGGCGTCCAAATGCGCGCGAACGGACAGGATCGGCGCTGCGCCGAGCTGTGCGCCTCTACCAAAAGAAACACCGTTTGACGTTCCCGCTCATCGCTTGCTCTCTGTCTCTCAACCACGGTCTCCGCTGTCTCCTTCCCAACGTTGCAACACTTGTCGCTAAATCAAGGCAGCCAGCCAACTGATATAACACAACTTACTGTTCCGGGGCTCAAAACCCCTTGCTATCAGATACGATACCTCCCTAACATACTGCGTAGCTGTTCGTTCGCGCCATCCACAAAGTGGCGCCAACTTCGCAATTGAGAAAGCCGACTCGGAGACGATGGTGCGCGCGCTGAGCCTCGTGGTGGCCGCGGCCGAAGAAACCTGGGGCATCGGCTTCAAGCAGGCGATCCCGTGGCGCCTTCCCACGGACATGAAGCACTTCCGCGAGCTCACGGTCGCGAGCAGCGGCTCGGCCAAGCAACACGCCGTGATCATGGGCCGCAAGACCTGGGAATCGCTGCCGGCCAAGTTCCGCCCGCTGCCACACCGCCACAACGTCGTGCTCACGCGCAACGCCACGTTCCGAGAGAGCGGCGCCGTGCCGGCCGACGTCACGGTCGCTGCGAGCCTCCACGACGCGCTCGCTGCGCTGGACGCCAAGGGCGACGTGGTTGACCAGGTGTTTGTGATCGGCGGCGGCGCCGTGTACGAGGAAGCGCTCTCCCACGAGGCGTGCTCCACGGTGCACCTCACAGTCGTCAAGGGGAGCTTCGAGTGCGACGCGTTCTTCCCGTCCAACGTGTACGAGCGCGGCTTCCGCGTCGCGTCCAAGTCCGACGAGATGGAAGAGCATGGCATCAAGTTTGAATTCCTGGAACTGCGCCGCGAGCCGTCGACGACACCCACGGCGGCGCTCGTGGATGCGACGACACCCCATGAAGAACACCAGTACTTGGACCTGATTCGCAAGATCATGACGCAGGGTGTCAAGAAGGGCGACCGTACGGGCACCGGCACGGTCTCGCTCTTTGGCGCGCAGATGCGGTTCAACCTGCGCAACGACGTGTTCCCGTTGCTCACGACCAAGCGCGTGTTCTGGCGAGGCGTCGCCGAGGAGCTGCTCTGGTTTGTGAGCGGTGACACCCGCGCCAAGACGCTCCAGGACAAGGACATCCACATTTGGGACGGCAACGGCTCCAAGGAGTACCTCGAAAGCGTCGGTTTGGGCCACCGCGCCGAGGGCGACCTGGGCCCGGTGTACGGCTTCCAGTGGCGCCATTTTGGTGCCAAGTACGTGGACATGAACACCGACTACACGGGTCAGGGCGTTGACCAGCTCGCCGAGGTCATCCACAAGCTCAAGACCAACCCGAACGACCGCCGCATCATCATGTCGGCGTGGAACCCGGCCGATCTCAAGGAGATGGCGCTGCCGCCGTGTCACATGTTCTGCCAATTCTACGTCGCGAACGGCGAACTTTCGTGCCAAATGTACCAGCGCTCGGCCGATATGGGGCTCGGTGTGCCCTTCAACATTGCGAGCTACGCGCTGCTCACGCGCATGGTCGCGCAGGTCACGGGTCTCCAGCCGGGTGAGTTCATCCACGTGATCGGCGACGCCCACATCTACCTGGACCACCTCGAGCCGCTCAAGATCCAGTTGGGCCGCACGCCGCGCGCGTTCCCAACACTCAAGATCAACGCCGAAAAGGCGGAAAGCATCGATGGCTTTGTGTTCGAGGACTTCGAGGTCGTCGGCTACAAGCCCCACGGCGCCATCAAGATGGCCATGTCCGTGTAGATAGATACAGAGTGAAGCTGCGAAACAGGTTGAAACAAGCAAAAAACAAATGGAAAGCAAATCGGAATACTATATACATGGCGCGAGCTAGGGGTACTTAAGAGACCACCCGTGGCCGTGGCTCCACGGCGTTCCTAGCTCAATAAGTTAAAAGAAGAGGTTCATCCGGAAGAGACAACTCTCGCCGCCATGAATGGCGGCGATCAGTGGGCCGTGGCGGCTGCTTGTTGCTGGGGCTGCTGTTGCTGCGGTCGCAACTGCTGCAGCGACGACGTGATGTTGATGCCCATGGGCGGCAGTGAGATCGTCACAGACGCCGAGCGCATCTTTTTACGCACGGTCGTGCCCATTTTCTTGAGCGACGGCGCGCGGCTGAAAAAAGACCGCCGCCCGCCAGACGACGAGGCCGCCGATGCGTGGGTCGGGGTCGTGTTTCCGACGGACGAGACCGACGACGACGCCGACGACGCGGCAGCGTTCCGCGCGCGCTCGACGGCCGTCTCCAGCGTGCGCCGCTGGTCCTCGAAGAACGCCTCGACCTCGCTGTCGTCGTGGATCGACTGGCGGTGCTCGGGCTCGCCCCAGTACGTGCGCTGCCACGAGTGGATCGCGTTGCCCCAGGACTTGCGCTCGGCCCACGACGGCGCGCTCATGAGCAGCTGCGACGGCCGCCCGTACACGACCTGGCGCCCGTCGACGATCTTCGAGTGGTGCACGACGACGCTAAACGAGAACGGGCACTGGCGCGCCTCGTGGTCGGGCACACCACGGATCTTGAGCTTGGACTTGGTCAGCTGGACGTCCTTGACCAGCACGCCGCTGTCGCGCCGCGAGTAAAACTGGAGCTTGCCCTCGCCCAGCACGCAGTAGTAGATCTGGCTCGCGCGGCGCCCACCGTCGGCCAGCCCTTCGTGGTACACCAAATAGCCTTCCTTGGACATCGTTGCGTCGCAGTCCCACACGGCGATGTACAGGCACGAGACGAGACGGGACCGGTGACGGCGCGTGGACTATGAGGGGGGAGAAAGTAAGAGGTGTCCACGGGAGTCACAGGCTGCGCCGATGGAGGCGACACGATCGACCCAATGCTGGTCGGGAAATGCCGCCTTCTGATTCCCAAGCGTGGGCTCTCTCTCTCTCTCCATGGGACTTCGCCAACAAAAACGAAAGACGTGATGGCTTCGAACCCCAAACCCTGATTTGAAAAGAAAAAAAAAAGAGAAAAAAAACAAGCAAGTGCAAGAAAACAGACTTGCTAAAAATGATATGATTGGCTGAAACTATGAAACCGATGGGTTGAAACGAGCGTGAAGTGCTGTTCCCATGTTTCGGTTTGTTACGATTTGGTTCATAACCACACACATGAACCCACCGCCCGGTCGATGGGTACACATGTCCGAACTAGGTTGCGGCCGTCTCATACGTGACGGCCTCGTCCTCTACCAACAGCGTTTCCGAGTCGCCGCTCTCGACGACGTCACCATCGTCGCCGTCGTCGTCGCTGCTGTCGTCCACGTGGAGCTGCAGGCTGCCTCGCTTGGTCCTGGCGGGTGCTGTGGGGCCATCACTTTCGTCGTCACCGTCGGCGTCGTCGTCATCGGCCAACTCTTCTTGCTCGCGCTCCTCTTGGCGCTGCAACTTGAACATGCTGAACATTTGGGTATCCTGGAAGCGACGGATGTAGTCCTGGACTGCCTCGGAGCACCGCGGAGTCCACACTGGATCAGACGCGGACCCACCCGCCTGGCGCCTTGGCGAGGCGCAGTACAATGGGCTGGATACATCCAGCGACGTGGCTTCCCCCGTCGCGAGCGCACAAATCGTCTCCATGTGGCGGTGGATGCGCGAACAGATAGTGTCGCAGGCTTGGATTTGCTCGATACTCGGGAAGTCCGGGCTGAGGTGGCGCTCAAACACGAGGCTTGAGAGGTGCTGAAGTTCGTGGACGAGAGCGTCACACCCTGGCAGCTTTAGCTCGTGGTAGAGCATGAGGTCTTCTTCGTGCATACACAGATTATTCTGGTCCATATTCATCTCGATCACACCGTTCATGGGCTTGGTTAGAGTCGAAAAGCTGGGGATCGAAGCTGAATTGATCGACACGCGGCCGGCTATCAGTGGCACAGGAGCCTCAAGCAACTCGTCGAGGCGAGGTGGCAACAGAGTGATCACGGGCCCGGCCCATTGGAGCGGTTGGAGTAACGTCGTCAGCGCAAGGACACAAGAGCTAACAATGTTGGCGTGGTCGCTGACCACGAGAACCTTTCGCTCGCAACACAGACAACCGAGCAGAAAAAGCACTTGGTCGACTGAAAGCTGCGCAAACAGCATCGGGGCAGCATACTCCAACACGAGCATACGGCGCTCAGCACTCACGCTTTCGCTATGCGGGCGATGGAACGCCAATGGTGTGTATTGCGGAGCGAGGACAAGACGTGTCCACCCTCCCATTGGTGGCACGCGCATCTCCTTCATGCGGTTCATCACGCCATCAAAATGGTCAACAAAGTCCTTGATCGTCAATGGGGTCGGTGGAGCTTTCTTTTCCTTGAGGGCGATCGCGTAGTCTTGTACATATTCTTTTCGGCGGCTTTCCCATATGCTCGCGATTCCGAAGACGACTTTGAAGAAGAGACTGAAGAACGGGTAGTTGCTTAGAATACTGATGCAGCCGTGAGATGGGAGCTTCTCGCCCTCAGCGTCCACGTTCTCAGGGCCAGTTCCAGAGGCGTCGTCAGGAAAGAGTGGCAGATGCACACAAACCGCGTACGTAATCTCTGTCGGGTTCTTCACACTGGCAATGGTCAGTACGAATGTTGAGTCCGGGCTTCGGTACGTTCGGTGCCGTTCTTGTAACGTTCGGCGTAGGTTGGTCACCGAGAAATCGCTCAGCGGAGGAAGCTTATCACCGTACGGAAAACAAATCTCTAATAGACCCTCCAGTTCCGCAACCCCGTCTTTCCCGGGTAGTGGGGAAACCGCAAGCATTCTCGGTTTTGTCGGGTCATGCTTCACAGCGGGTTGGGTCGGAATTTCTTTCTTCGGTGGCTCTGGGAGTTCAGGTTTAACATTAGTACTCGTCTGTGGACTTGGTGGTGTATCCGTACTTCCAGCTCGGAAGCGAGGAGGCACGATGTTCGACAACCATCCAGTCTTTTTCATCGGGGACCCAGGCACTGGATATTTGGCGGCTTCCGACACCTTCCGGTGAGCAGAATCCGGAGGCACGAAATCTTGGACAGTAATTGGAAGAGGTGGAGTAGGAACAGTAATTGGTGGTGGTGGAGCCGGACTAGACTTTACAGTCGTGGAGCAATCGGTGTTCTTCTCGTCCACAACACTAGCAGGAGCTTTAACTGGGCCGATTGCGACGCTAGCATTCCGAGAGATTGCTCCATCGCCTTTCGGGCCACCGCCGTCTTGAAGTGACTTGGAGCGCCGAAAGTCGTTGTTTTTGAAAAAAGCGCTAAACGCGTTTTTCTTTGGGCGGGCCATTGGCCCGGTGAGCACAATCGCGTACTTGAAGAGATCACCGAGCGATTTGTCTTCAATTCCGAGACGCAGATTCGCGTTAATGTTTGCTCCCTCCAGATCTTGGTTGTCCGGCAATTGTGAGCGTTTACGTGCTTTACCTTCCAGGGATTGAGTTGTTGATGGGATTTTCTGCTGAATGGCCTCAGCAACCTTTGCTGTTTTTGCTGGTGTGCTTGGCTCTGGACACTCCGGTGAAGCGACTGCTACAGTCAAGACACGTGAGTTCCGGCGCGCGGCCTCGATCACATTCGTGGAAGGCGTAAGATCCTCCAGAACATCTCGCAAGCACTGAATCTGGCCGGACTGTCGGCGCACAAGGATGCTATGGCTGCGCCGGAGGATATTGCCGTGGCCAGCGACGTCAATTCTGCTCTGTGCGATGTCTTTCGGAATGTCAGCCGGGATGTCGATGTTGTGCTTGACTAGAAGCTGACGCAATCGCGCCACCTCCAATTCCAACGTTGCACACCGTTCGCAGGACGCTACCGCCATGGTCTGTCGATTCTGGGAACGTGTAAGGCGCTCAAGCTGCTGACGAAGTTGCTCAACCGCCATCCGTTCCGTTTCCACTTTCAACTTTTGCTCCTGAACAAAATCCTTTGGCGTCAAAAATGCGCTCGCCCTCGAGTGACTTTAAACGCATCATAACCTACGTACACGAAGCCGGCGCCCAAGCTCTTGGTTGACCTGTGCGAGCACGAGTGGAGCGAAGTGACTTGAGCAGCTCCGTCTGATAAGAGACTGACTGCTCGCCCACACGCACCTTCGTTTCGGCCACGAATTTCAGCCTCCATTCTTCGCCGTTTTTCTCCCGGCTCTCCTTGCGTGAATATTCCTGCATTGGCTGGGAGCCCCAACACCTATCTGCTGCTGACGACTCCGGCAACCAAAGCACACGCCTGCTCGCCTTACTGAGACACTCGCTCACGCACTGCGTCACCGTTTCCGGATAGCGGTTTCTTTGCGAATAGACGCGCACGTGCGCGTGGACTTCAAACGCGCGACCTCTGGATTTGCCCATGCTCGCACAAGTCACAGTCTCAACCAACTGCGATGCACTAAGTAAGATGATGTGATGGCCACAGGCAGTTAAATAGTCAAAAATGTAAGATTGCTTTTGCAGGTCAATACCACTCGGGGGCGGCAGCACCATGCAGGTCACCCGCCGTTGGCGACAGGAAAGACGCATCCGAACTATCAGTAGATAATCGCCGCTGCGACCCGTCAAAGCTGGCTGCTTGTAAGACAGCTGACTCGCACGCTATCTGGTTGCCATGGCTGTCGAATAGCGAGGCGGAATCCAAGTCCGAATCGACAGGTCCGTCGTTGTGTGGCGGCCATCGCAATCGCGGGCAAGTTCTTGAATCAAGCCGGTCGACGCGTCGCCGAGGGATCGCAACAAACTTTGCAGCCGTGCGATAGCATACCGACACAGTCGTGCCAGCAACAAGCAAGTATCCTGGGCGCATCAAAGCGTATGAGTCCACTCAGTCCTTTTGTGGGCTCGGCAACCGTGTCCAACACATCTTACCTTCCGGAAAAGAGAAATTGTAATATATTCCGCGATCGGTGGCATGTTCGATACGCAACTTGCACCCGGACAACTCGATATCCGAGAGTCTGTACAGCACATGGATATCAGTGACGCTCCTTCACGTATCAAATGGCAACGTCCATCGTACCCTGCGTTCTTGATCATGATACTGTCACTTTCCAGGTCCGTGAAGACAAACAGATTGTCCGAATGGGACCAACAAAGCGCCTCACGAGGAATCGCGTCCAGCAAACGCGGCACAGGCTTTTTCAAGATCACAAACGCGAGCAGCGAGCAAAAGACCATGCACACGGTGATGAGCATCGCGACCATGTCTTGCACATGGACGTGGCTGGGCGGTGGTGGCAAACTCGACCCAGCAGGCCGAACTGACGCCGAGTCAATCTATCCAAACCCATCAAACAATCACAGTCAAAACCGTGACCGTGAACTCGCTCCTTCGTAACAACTGCTGAGCGCATACCCTGCCAATAAACGCAGCATGGGGCAGCGCACAGTCCTAAAGGTCACAAACCGTCCATTGGCCTGGCTGTTTCTCCTTCCTTGTGGATCTCAGCAGCCACACACCGCAACACGCACCTGATCCCCCACGCACTGCGTTGCGCCAGCAGCTACTGAAGCGTACAACGCCCATAGCGAGACCACTCGTGCTGCCATTTCCAATGGGTTTTGGGTCCGTTCCCCGTCGCTTTTGACTTGTGAGCCCCTCAATCGAGAGCTTTCGTCCTCGCACGTCTCCCGAGCGTGTCGTCGACCTGTGCGCCCTGTTCACACACGCGCGATGGCCAATAGCGCCTCCCACCGCCAGTGTGACCGTGCGGTCTCCCTTGGTTTGTTTCTGCCAGAGACTTCAACTCCGAGGACGGAAAGAAGTGAGCGAGGTGGGAATATTCAGAAAACGAAACGCATTCTGGGAATAGCGCAAATTCCCACTTTAGAATGTGGCACGGCTGGTGGAGCCGTCCCAATATGGGAACAAAGTGTAGCCATGTTGCGGATAATTCGCTATTTTCCCGAGTTCTTCACACGGGGAGAAGCTAGATGGCTTTTACCGCAGCTCGACGCCGAGCTGGTCGACCATGTTGGCACGCACTTGCACCTGAACACAGAAGACGCCATCAATTTCGAGTTGTTCGTTGTTCCCTCTATTCGTCGCGAAGAACGTACCTGCAGCTCGTCGACTTCCTCGTTCGTGAGGTTGCGGTCCATGTGGCGGTACATGATGCGGTAGCACTTGCTCTCGCGCTGGGTCTTGGGGTGGCGGAACTCGTCGACGAGCGCGACCTGCTCGACCATGTCGCCCGCGACGTCACGCACGATCTCGCACAGGTTGTTCTCGTGGAAGTCGTCGCCGTGCCAGAAGCTCACATCCTTGTAGCACACGGGGTACTTGCTGTACGGCTTGAACTTGGTGATCTGTCCGTCCTTGAACTGCGAGATGAAGCGCTCGTCCGTCGACCAGAAGAGGCGAATGTCCGGAATGTCGAAGAGCACCATCGCGAGTCGCTCCAGACCCAGGCCAAAGGCCCAGCCGACTTCCTCGCCGATGCCGGCACCACGCACAATCTCCTGCTGCAACACACCGCAGCCAAGCACTTCGAGCCAGTCGTTCTAATATCGAATAGCCACGCCACATCAGTAAAAAGAAAGCTACTTGAGAGTTTGAGACAGGCCGAACTTACGTTGAAGAAAATCTCAAGCTCGAGCGAAGGCTCTGTGAATGGGAAGTACGCCTCGACCCAGCGCATCTCAACGTCACCGAAGAGCTCAGCGACCATGCCCTCAAGCGCCTTCTTCAACTCTTCCTTGACAATCTCCACCTTCTGCTCACGAGGCATGGCCGGGTCCAACTGCAGTGCCACGCAAGAAACGATAAATTGTCAGGTTTCAATTTCCATCCTCGAGGACCAACTATCTCCACATCGCACCTCCGAGAAGATGCGCACGCCTTCCATCTGATGGAAGACCGGGTAATGGCTCGCGTCGATCTCGTCACGGCGGTACACATCGCCCGTCACAAGAAAGGCCTTCACGCCCTTCTTCATCATCTGCACTTCGTGTGCGCTCGTGTGCGTGCGCAGCACCGTGTCCGGGTTCACGTAGTACGTGTCCGTGACGCGACGGCTCACGTGGTCCTTGGCCACGAGCATAGAGTCGAAGCAGTCGTACGTCGACACGAGCGGGCTCAGATCATCCACGATCGTGAACTTGGGGTGGCTAGAAAAACAAAAGGAGTTCCTTGACGTCAGTGTGGCGGCCACCCCAGTGGGTCCGATCCCACTCCACTCCGTACCCATGGGTCGTGTGGAGGTTCGCAAAGTAGCCTTCGATCTTGGTCTTGATGATGTTGAGCGGGTGGTTCTTCTGCTTGTGGAGGTTGATGCCGATCTTGGACGCGATCGACTCACTGACGTTGCAATACGGGTCTCTGTTCTTCATCCACTCGAGCTCTTGTGGCACCAACGAGTATTAGGACCGGCCATCCATCCCTTCACTCTGCCATAGGATCCCGCCTACCGGAGCCCGTCGTCGTTTTCGACGAGAGCACGCGCGCCTGCGACATGCGCGGCGCCAACGCGTTCGCGCTGCGCGTGTAGGGCCGCGCCGCGCGCGACAGGGTCCGCAGCAAGCCGCTCATCGTGCGAATCCCCCAAAATCCACCGGATGCGAGGAGACCGATACAGTAGTTGCTGTCCGCACAAACGCCATCGCCGAATTGATGTACGACACACGAAACTAAATATGGATACATTTGAAAGAGAGGCTAAGCTAATAACTGCACTCGAGGCGGCACACGATCGCGGTCATGTTGTCGGCCTGGTCGCCAAAGATGCGGTCCGCGCGGACGATGTTGGCCTGCATGAGCTCGGCCACGAGGCGGTCGATGCGTCCTTGGTGGTGGCTGTGTTTGGGCTGGCTGGAGGACGTTGTGGGCTCGGGCCGCGACGGCCAGAAGCGGAAGCTCTGCTCGGGCTCGCGAGGATGGTCGCTGGAACCGCCCTCGGTGTCGTGCTCGACGAGAAACTCAATGAGCTCTTCGTACTTCCAGTTGTCCCAGACGCCGTCAGACGCGACGACCAGATACAGCTCTTTGGTGCGGTCCTGATGGCTACAAACAGATGGATCATCCACGCTTTCGACACTGGTCGGGGATGCTTGCTTTGCAGTGGGGCTCTGCTTGGCGTGGCTCGCGGCCACCGCGTCCAGCGAGATCTCCTGTACGGTCGGCTCGCTGCAGACACCGTAGGTGTGCATGTGGAAGTCTCCGAGCGATCGAGTGAATGCCAACGAGTCCGGGAACGGCGCCTCGAGGGGCGTCGTGACGATCGTCGCCCACTCGTCGCGGACGTTCTTGTAATAGTCGCCGACCATGTTTTGCTGGATGAGCCCGCGTGGACTCACGTTGAAGATCGGCAGGCGCTTCTTCATGGTCGACCGCGAGCACGTGGCCGGCCGGCGCGAGCAGTCGTACACAAACTGGACGTGGCCGTCCGGGCTGCCGAGCGAGTGCCGGCGCACGCGCAAGAACTCGCTCTCGCAGTCGGCGCTGTGGTTGCCCGTGAGCAGCACGGCCTGTTTCTTAATCTCATCGCGGAAACGCAACGTGAGCCCGTCCGGTGTATGGCCGCTGGGCTTGTGGACGGCCCCAGCGGCTTGGTCGTTTCCAGGAGTAACTGTGTGGACGTCATTTGGGCTCAGCATCGGCTCGCGCGCGCCCAAGAGAACGGCCGAGTCGCCGACGTTTGCCGTGAGGATCTTGCGGCCGCCGTGGAGCAGCACGGTGACGGTCGCACACGTGCCCCCGCGGATACAAATGCCGTCGTCGTCGTCATCGTCGTCGTGGTCTTTGCGCACGAGCGAGCCGTCGATTTCGTGGACTCGGTACCCGCGTTGCTCGTAGATGCCGCGGAACACGCTCTTGATCATCTCGTGGCACGATCGGAAAAGCCTCGTGAACACGGCGTGCGGGTGGCGCTCGAGCTCGTCGTACTGGGCCGTTGTGAACGACCGGAACTGGGCCTCGAAAAACGCCTTGGCCGTCAGCGCGGCGTCCTTGCCCGTCTCGCGGCCGTGGCCGTCAAACACGCCCAGCACCATGGCGTCGTTGGCCGTGTCCTCCAGCAAGAAGAACGCGTCCTGGTTCTGCTTTTCCGGACGCCCCGGGTCCGTGACGCCGCTCGCGCTCACCTGGACACGCCGCATGGTGAATGGCCGGGACGACGACTGCGTGGCGGTGGTGATGGAGCTGCCTGGGTCTGGAGCCGGTGGGATGGTGGCCTTGGTCACGAGTTGGAGGGGCGAGCTGGGCGCGCACCGCGGCGCGCGGGGCTTGTGGTGACTGTAGGAATACTTTCCATGGTAAAACGATCGCGAAAACACGCTCATCTCTCCGGTCGAGTGGGATTTTTAACCAAGAGGCGGCTTGAAGTTGCGCGAGAGTCAAGTCTCGAAAACGAATCGATGTGGTCTCTCGACGGCGAGTTGGGGTCTGAGCCGAGCCGGGAGAGGGGTTCTCTTTTCCGGGACACCACGTATGAGTGAGGAGGCACGCGGGGACCCCGTGGGCATCTTTTTTATCACACCGCTAAGGACGGCTCTTGACGCGAGGGGGACGGCGCCGCACGCGTCAGACGCCCCATGTTGAAGATGGGAAGTTCCCAGAAAGAAACTACGGTTTTTTTTCTGCCAAAACGCAGTTTCGGAGACGGTCTCTCCTAAACAGAGGGCTCTTTTAGGACCCTCTTTTCCCACGGCAGTGACAATCGAGCACCGGAGTTGCCGCCCCCCAAAAATGCCCGTGGGAGGGGGGTGGCAAAGACATGCAGGATGTGCCGCTGTCAACGTCAAACCGCTTTTTCTCACCGGGGCCAAAATGGAATTTGGGCGGCGCAAAAACTTGCATCCAAAACCTAGCCTAGCCCAATTAAAAATGTTTTAGGATACATGTTTAGGATAGCTTAGTTTACGGTAGGTGCGGAATTCCGCCGAAGCAGCCTCCGAGACTAATGAGACCGTCACTCGGACTGACGTCTCTCCATCGTTGGAATTCGTCCTCAAGGCGAGGAAGATGCAGGAGCTGATCGTGCGCACGGCCGTGGAGAAGAGCCGCGCGACTGCCGTGGCGGCCGCGGCGGCTGTCGCGAGCCATCCGCCGGTGAGTGCGGCTGAGATCTCACGCCACATCGACAGGTTGCGCCGCTTCCTGGACGCGGCCCACGGGCGCACGGTCGTGCTCACGGGCGCCGGCATCTCGACCGACTCGGGCATCCCGGACTACCGTGGCCCGAACGGGGTCTACATGCGCAACAAGGACTTTAAGCCGATCCAGTACCAGCAGGTCTGTGTTCCCATCCATCCGTGTACACCGGTTTTTCTTCCACGGGGTTTTAATTAAAGCCGTTTTTGTTGCAGTTTGCGAGAGAGCACGAGTACCGCCAGCGGTACTGGGCGCGCAGTTTCCTCGGCTGGCCCAAGATCCTCGATGCGCAGCCCAACCGCTCGCACGACGCGCTGACGACGCTCCAGCATTCGTCCGTCGTCTCGAACATTGTCACCCAGAATGTCGATCGGCTCCACACGAAGAGTGGCGCGCTCGACGTGCTGGAGATCCACGGCTCGCTCCACGAAGTCGAGTGCCAGTCATGCCGGCACGTGTCGTCGCGCCAGGACTTCCAGGACCAGCTCGCTGCGATGAACCCGACGTTCGCCAAGTGGCTCGAGCAGAACCCGTACAAAGACGGTGGGGATGTGGCCTCGAGCGTCAACCCGGACGGCGACGTTGAGATCACGTGGAACTACGACGACTTTGTCTATCCGGCGTGTATCAAGTGCGGAGGCATCGTCAAGCCCAAGTACGTGATGGTGATTGAAGGGTGGAAAGTTCCCTGCTCGTGGCTCACTCTAGTCTTACCTGTGCAGGGTCGTTTTCTTCGGTGAGAACATGCCCGTCGAAGTCCGCGAGCAGTCGTACGACTGGGTCGACGACGCGAACGCGCTACTCGTGGTAGGCTCCTCAGTGCAAGTTTTCTCGGCCATGCGGTTGATCACGCGCGCGCGCAACCGTCCGATTCCCGTGGGCATCGTGAACCTCGGACCGACGCGTGCCGACGACCACTGCGACCTTCGCATCGACATGCCCTGCACGGAGCTGCTCACAGGCATTGTGGACGCATACGAGTTGAACTAAAAGACACATTGGGAAGTAAAGTAGGGTCTAGACAGAATCAATAGAGCTGCTTGTTTTCTTCGACTACGAGACAGGGGATTGTAAGGAAAGCTACCAATGGCTATCCGAGGTGTAAGTTCTTCGTTTTCACTGAACGAGTAGGGTGACATCAAGACGCGAGGCTTCGTGTACGTCCACGGGCGACGGATGGAGGAATGCATGGAGGTTGGACTCACGAACGACACAGTTTACGACCAGATGGTTCGGGTAGGCAGGTTGGACGACTTGGATGCGCTCTTCAGGAGAGGGGACGGTTGCTTGCCAGCATTGTGGTCGCTACCCGTCGATCCGGAGTCGGACACATTCGAGATCTTACGGAACAAAAAGCCACCACCACCGCTGCGCGAGTCGGGACTCTTGGACGTGACATCGCCTGACGAGTTCTTCTTCTCCAGTCCACCAGGGGTCGAATTGTTCGTGACGTCACCCGACGAGTTCTTCTTCTCCAAACCACTGAAAGCGGCGTCGCGACCAAACGTCACGGATGCTGAGCGATCGAAGTCATGCGGACGCTCGGCACCCATGCCGTGCTGTCCAAAGAGCGGCACGGCGCCAGCCGCCTCTTGCAGCTGGGCCTGTGAAAACTGGCGCTTGTTCACCGTAGATTCCTTCACTCCGAGCGTCGGCCCCGTGAACTCGGGCACGTTCTTTTGAACGGTGCGACCGAGCGCGTGCAGGCACTTGACCACAAGACCAATGTTCTTCTGCTCAAAGAGATCGACCGTCTCAAAGAGGTCAAACTCCATGACACCAATCGCTCGGCAAGCCTTGAGGAACGCCGTGATGTTCTCCATCTGCTTGAACGGCATTTGCGAGGTCTGGATACGCGCGACGGAGCCAGGCTTAATCGTGTTGATGAGCTGACACAGCATCACACCGTCCTTGAGGCTATCGCCAAAGTCAGCGAGGAACTTTTCGTTCAGGATCTCCTCGATCCACTGCTGCGCTTCCTCCAGTGCACCATCGTCATCACCAAGCGAACGTGAAGAGTTCAACCCTGGGATGCCGGAGCGCACAGGCGACGGCTTCTGAGGCGACGCTGGCTTCACAGGCGAAGCCGGGGCCGGCGCTGGTACAGGGGCAGCCTCCTGCTTCACTGGCGTCTCAGCCTTCGGGGCGGGCGAGGACTGCGTGCGCCACGACTTCTGCGGCGAAACGCTCTTCTTCGCCGGCGACGGCGACGGCGACGAGTGGGAGTTCGACTCGCTGAACGACGCCTTTTCAATCGCCTTGGACAACTGCGCGACCGAGTCGCTCTTCGCGGGCTTCACCGGCGCGGCGGCGGCCGTGTTGGCGTTGCTACTGTTCCACGAGTTCTGGCGCGGCCAGCTTCCACCCGTGGACGCATCTGTGGGCGACGGCCAGGACGCAACCGGCGCTGGCACCGGCTCGACAGCAGCGGGCGGCTGCTGCATGGCGCTGTAAGGAGGCGAGGGCGGCGCCGCACGCGCGCGCGAGACCATCTCGATCTTCTCCTGCGACGGCGGCGGCGGCGGGGGCGGCGGACGGCGCAGCCCGCGGCCGGCATCCGCGCCAAACGTCACGTCGTTGGAGCTGCGCACGTCCTGGCGCTCCATCGTGCGCATGCTGCCGTAGCTGATTTGAGTGGGCGTGTTGCGCGCCTCGATGAGCTGCTCGGTCGTGAACGTGCGTTCGTTCTTGTTGGACTCCTTGACGCCAAGCGTCGGGCCGTCGAAATCCGGGTAGTTTTTCTGCACGGCGCGGCCCAGTGCGTGGAGGCAGCGCACCACGAGCCCGAGATCTTTGAGCTCAAACAGGTCCACGGTCTCAAACAGGTCGTGCTCGTTCACGCCGATCACGCGGCAGGCCTTGAGGAACGCCGAGACGTTCTCCATGAGCTTGAACGCAAGCTTGGACTTGTTCTCAATGCGCTTGACCACGCCCGGGTGGATCTTGTTCACGAGCGTACACAAAATCACGCCGTCGCGGAGCCCCTCGCCAAACTCGGGCCCGATCTCGAGCTCCGTGATGGTCTCGATCCACTCGCGCGCCTCGTCTTCCATGTCGTAGTCGTACTTTTCGGCCGCGCGGCGCGCGAGCTCGGCGTCCAGCCCGTAGCCGCCGCCACGCACTTTGACCGGCGCACTCGTCATCGCGTTCGTGGAATAAGAAGAAGAACGATGGGTGTGTGTGACTTGCGCGTGGCCGATTCCGTTATGAGACGTTCTCGTGGTTTGTGTTCTTCTTTCCTCTCTCTCCTCGGGGGGTCGCGCGTGTGGACATGGCTGGTGCCACCGATGCGATTGAGTTTGTGGCGAAGACGAACTGTACATCGCGCGCCACAGCCCACATGGCGGGTGCGTGCCACCTGGCCGGCTGGTTTCGTGGAATGACCACGGTGAGGGACGGCTGCACCTCTCACCACGAAGGAGGACGGATCGCCAGTGCAAAGGGATGTATACGGTTCGCCCCGTGTGGATATTTGGACAGTGCGCCGAGGGGAAACGGCGTCACGTGGCCCACACCCAGAAGGCTCTGTGTGTGTGTGGACCATGAGGCTGGTGTTGTGGCCACGTGACACGATAGTCAAGCCATCCGCCCCAAAAGCTACGTGGCGAGTGGCGTGTTGAAGGAGGAATCGGTGCTGGCTCGATGGGGGAGATCCGGGCCTGCCACTTCAACATGCGACTGGCTGGCAGCCTGATGTGGCATGGGTGACAAGGGGATCGCGAGGCGCCTCGGGCCACGGGGGACGCATTATATATCCGATACCAAGCGCGGTGGCCACACACGAGATGCCTGGACATCGCGATCCGCGACGCGGAGTCTGTGGGGTCTATTGGTCGGTCGAGGGATTTACTGGCCGTACCACACCATGTTCTCGTGAAGGTCCACTGGAAGACTGTGGATGGGGAGCCACACACCAATCGAACGGGGACGTCGATATTCGGGAAAATACTTCAGCTTGTGGCGAGCAGTTCTATCCACATAGAACATAATACCCTGACTCACCCGCCACAAAACTCTGGTCCATGTGGCAACTCATCGGGTCTGAAGCAGTTGTTCGGGGTGGTGTTGGACACTGGTGGTGAGCTACGCAGTGCACCACGTCCGCCAAGTTCAAAGCAGGTACACACGCAGAGCGAGGAAACACTCTCGGAGTGAGTCTTGCTCGGATGTTTTATCGTGGCATCACCACGGAGTGTACGACGTAGACACCGATCTTGGTATTGTGATACTGCCATTCTGTGAGCTCAAAGATGCAGCTCCCAGGAGACCATGTGAAGCCTTGGCAATCGGTTGGGAAAAAGACCAGGAATTTCGTGGATTGAGCTCCAAAGTACTGATTTCAGTGACACCTTCGTCTGAGTGACATGTACCCATTCCTCTGGCGACAATGGGACGGTGGACGCTGCTGGCAACACGCCGAGAAGCTTCGTCGGCGCACTCTATGGTCAGCCTGGACGCATGCAACCTTTCGGCACGGTTTGCGTTTCTTATTCTTTTGCTGGTGTGGTACCTTCTTTGATTCTCTACGGACGGCGGACAGTACAGTGACGCGCAGGAAGGTCCAAGAAAGTGCAACGACTACATGTACACACTAGAGGGGGGGATGCGCTTCGGTTGCTTGAATTCCTTTTGGATTCTGGAGCGGCTTCCTTCCGTAAAAGCACACCCACGGCACATCAGTCGCGCTTCTTGGCCTCCAGTTTGCTTGTGATGTACTGCAGCAGTACGGCGCCTGGACGCTGCTCCATCTCGGCGAGCTGCTCGGTCGTGGCTGTGATCTGGTCTCCGAACAGGCGGTTCACGAGCGTCACGCACACGACGGCGCACGGGATCTTGAGCTTGTCGCAAAACGCCGCGAAGCCGCGCGCCTCCATTTCAATGTTCTTCACGCCGGCTGCCGCGCAGGTTTCCAAAAACTGTAGCTTGTCGTCGAGCGAGTACTCGCAGATCGCGCCGTCCAGACGTCCTTGGGCCTCGTAGAAGTCGTCGCATGTGAGTGTTTTACCGACCGCAACGGGCACCGAGATGTGCTGCGCGGCGTTCGCGATCTCCTCGGACACTTCGAGGCTGCACACAGAGCGACGTTGAACACGCATCCCGAGCACGACAGCCTCGTGGACCGGTGCAAGGTGGCTGTTGAGCGCCTCGGTCGTGAGCACGACCGTGCCTGGCTCGAGCCCGATACCGCCGCTCGTACCCATGCGGATGTAGACGACGTCACGTGCCTCGGCGTACTCGAGCAGCTTGGTCACTTCATGGAGCAGAATGGACATGGACGGAATGCCTGATCCGTGGCTCGCGATGAGCACGGGGCCGACCTTGAAGAGCGTGTACCGCGCCGTCGAGCCGACGGGCGAGAGCATGTAGCCGAACGGCGGTTTGATGTTGAGCGTTGTAGCCACTCGCTGCGCGAACGCGGTTGTGCGTTTGACGCTGCCGCTCGTCACGAAGAACTGGACGTCGCCAAAGAGCTCGATGAGTGGCTGGCGGTCGTCGCGCAGACACGAAAAGCCGATGTGGAAGAGCACGTCGGTCGCGAGGTCGCGCAGGTGGGCGTTCGCGATCCGCGACGAGCGCATGAGCGGCGGCGGCGGCGGCAAGACCGTCATCATGGTTTTGGTCAGTCGGAGCGTTGGGTCGAGCGGTCGCTTGAGCGTGAGGAAAGTGGTCACGTGGCCGAGACGACGGAATAAGCAAAGTGACGCCGTCGGTCGGGGCAGAGAGCGTGGCATGGAGCGAACGGAGCTGAAGAAGATGGGCGAAGAAGAAGCACGCGCGCGGTGCTTTCTTTCTCTGGCCTCCTTTCTCTGAGCGGCGCGCGTCGCAGGGTGTGTGACGAGGAACGGTTTCGCGAGGAGCCAGTTGGGGGAACTTGAAGTGGCAGATCGATCGGAACAACCCAAACACCCACATTGGTGGATGAATGGGAGAATGCAATTGTAGTTATATCAGTATATCGAATCGTCCTTCTGGTTGTGGTCATCATGCCTGTTTCCCAAGGTGAGCCACCCTTTGGATAGTGACTAGCTTCTTCCTTCAGGGTTTTTCGAAAGCGCCGACCGAGAAGTGCGAGATCGCGTGTTCCGCCCAAGACCCACACGCGACCAAAAGGGATCCCTCGGAATAAGAAGAGGACGAGCCCCCCGTGATGGACGAAGACAACGCCTCCAGCGCTGCCGACCACCCGGCGCTTTTACTGCGGAGCGCGGCGGCCGTGGCCCGCGCGGCCTCGCGGGCGCCGCTGCGTCGGCTCGAGACGGACGACTCGGACGACGACGACGAGCCCGCCGCCAGCACGGGCAGCAGCTTTCGCCTGCCCAAGTCCGACCAGGCCGTGTCCGCAGTGGGCGAGGACGAGCCGCTTCTTCCGCGCCGCCCGCGCCAGCTCTCGGCCAGCATGTTCAGCCTGGCGCTCCAGGACGACCACTGGGCCTTCACGCCACCCGTGTCGCCGACCGCGCAGCACCACCGAGGGCTCACGCGCGGCACGTACCGGTACCTCAAGGGCGCTGACCTGAAGGACGACTCGAGTTACGATTTTGCGATCGTGACCAAGCGCGAGACCAAGAAAAAGTCGAAAAAGACCGACGACCTCGAGTCGCCCGAAAAGGACGGCGTGCAGACCACGCTGCTCGAGCGGCTCACCGACAACGGGCTGGACGTTGACGTGATTGAAGGCGATTTCACGCGCATGGTCAAGGGCGAGGCCAACGGTCGCAGCAAATACATGATCCTGCTCGTGCGCGGCAAGCACGACGTGCTCGCGGCCTACGGTCGGAAGCTCAAATTCCAGACGTGGCTACGCAGTGGCAACACGCGCGAGGTCGAGACGACCGTGCGAAGCGACCCAATCGTGACCACGGCCGACCGTATTCAAGTGATCGACCATATCATCCGTGAAGGTGCCAAGATCCGCGCGAGTGACCCCCACATCCACAGCATTTTCCCCGTCCACGATGCCAAAGTGAACGAGTACTTGTTGTCGACTTTCATCCAGTCGCGCAAGCTCGAGCACATGTCCGAGGCATACCTGGCCAAGGTCAAGGAACACTTTGGCGAGAAGGTCGCGTACTACTTTGCATACGCCGACTGCTATAACAAGTCGCTCATGCCGATCGCGATTCTCGGCGTATTGTTCACATGCTTTCGCGGGCTGATGGGCACGCCAATGTACATGCGCTTCATGGTTCTGTGGGCGCTGCTCGTGTCAGTAGGATGGAGCTTTTGGTTCCTCAAGTCGTGGTCACGCCGCAACAGTGAGCTCAACTTCCAATGGGAAAACAACGTGGAGAGCAAGGAGATCAAGTACAGGAACCCCAACTTCTATGGTGAGACCGTGATCAATCCGGTGACTGGGCTGCCCGATCAGTACTACCCGAGCTGGAGACGATACCCCAAGTACCTGTGTGCTGTCTTGTTTATGATTCTCCAGATTTCGATCATGATGCTCATCATCGCGTGCTGGATCACGGTTTTTGAGGTGCTCCAAGTGCGGTTTCCTACGTCGGGCTTCCTCTCGGCCCAGTGGTTCTACATCCTTGGCGGCGGTATCCTCTACGGGCTCTTTGTTGACATTTTCCAGTGGAACCTTATCGTGACCAAAGCCGCGCGCGCGTTCACGGAATGGGAGAACTGGAAGACACTTGAACAGTTTGAAAAGTCGCTCGTACGCAAGCTCTTCCTCATGGACTTTTTGAACTACTACACGTGGTTCTTCTTGCTCGCATTCGTGTACGTGCTGCCCGGCGCTGGCGACACGATCACGAACTTTCTCAACTCGGTGTTGTGGAAAGACCCTCCAAACTGCTGCTTTGGGCCGTACCTGGACCGCAGCGGCACGTCGTGCAACTTTTGCCCACCGTCGTGGCACGGCGGCGAGCCGGCGCTGACGCGGTGTGTGCCATGTAAGGGTTGGGTGACGTTTGACATCAACCACTTGGACCTCGAGACGCTGTTCGTCACGCCCATCATCGTCACACAATTACTGAACCTATTGATCGCCGTGACTGTGCCATGGATTCATCGGCAACACCACGAGCAGCGCCTGCGTGCGACCGACAAGAAGGCGCTCGCTCTCGTCAAAAAGCAAGGCCCGCGCCAGATCATCGCGGATATGGCCTACCGCGACGAAGACGCGCAGCTCACAAACCAGTCCAAGGCGCGGTTCCTTGAGAACGACGACGCGCAGATCGCCAAGCTCAATGCGCTTGCACACGACATATTATTTCAGAGCGAGCAGGACGACTACGACCCATATGACGACTACCATCACGCGACCGTGCAGTTTGGCTTTGTGGTCATGTTTTCGACGCTGTGGCCACTCATGCCTATGATTTGCATAGTCGTGAACGCGCTCAAAATGCGCGGCGACGGTTTTCGCCTGTGCCGCACGCTCAAGCGGCCGTTCCCGCGCAAAGCCAGCAGCATTGGTGAATGGCACAATGTGCTCCAGTTTTTGGCGTGCACGGGTGTGATCGTGAACGTCGGGCTCGTGTTCATCTCGACCGGCGCGATGGAATTCTTCTCGGCCAAGTGCTCTCGCGATATTGCAACGGCCATGGGCGGTGACTTTTCGCGCTTCAAGTTTGGCCCCGATTTCACATGCTTCTCGCTCACGTCCCGCATGGTCATGATCCTTGTCACGGAGCATGTGCTTTTCGCCGGCGTCTGGGCGTTTTGGCGCCTGCGTAAGTCGGTGCCGGAGCGCGTTGAGCTGGAGATGCTCCAGCGCGAGCACAAGTTTAAGACCAAGCTCTATGAGAAGACCGTGCGGAAGTGGCAAGAACGAGTCCAGGCCAAGGCCGGCGCTCCGCTAAACGGGACACCCAACAAGCCGCATCGCCGTTCGGGGAGCACGCCGCAACCAGTCGGCGGTGGCTCCATACTGACACCGACTCTGCTGAGTGTGCTAGGGTTCCGCAAGGGTAACAAGGCCGGCGGCTCGACAGCTTCTTCCACTGTGACGACCGCGACCACAGCTTCCTCGTCGGCCACAAATGGCCCGGGCAACAGCAGTAGCAACCCGCCTTCGCCGCGACGTGCGTCCAAGACTGGTGACCACGGCTCCAAGGCCGAACGAGAGCCACTTCTGCCGTCACGGACGTCGCTTGCACGCGCTTGGGACGCCAAGACCGCATCGTCATCGTCCATTTAGTCTGTTTGGTTGTCGGGGCCATTTTCGCCCATCGTGCATGTTTCGACATCTCTTCGTAACCAGGGAGGTGGCCATTACTAGGTCCGCTACCAGACACTGGGTATGTCTCGTGACTGGAGGACAAGGTCACGTCGGACGCATGTGGCAGCCTCTGGATCTCCCCCAGAGGGCCAGCCAGCACTCACTCTTTTATCTAATTCACAACGCCTTGTTCGTCATCCCGTTACATGCCGTTCACCGTGCACGACGTGCGTAGGCTCCTCGGAATTCTGGTATTCGTAGTTCATGTCCACAATCCTAGTAATTTATCATGAAATTCCGTTTCCCAAAATTTAGGCTCCAGTAGTGAGACCCCAGGTTCGGTCATACCGTATCTCAAAACCACCGGCCACCGACATGGCCGAGACCGCGCCGCTGCTCGCGCGCTCTGCGTCGAGCGGCCGTGGGTGCCATGACACTCTGCCATCGCTCGGCACGGCGCGGTTCCCGTGGCACCCGTGCGCGCCTGCCACGCCGCGGTGGCGCAAGCTGTGGTTCCGCGTCTTTGACGGCTACCGCCACGTCGAGTCACTCACGGACTGCGACGTGTGGCCGCTCGAGCCGGCGCTGCGGGCGCGCCAGGCCGTGAGCGACGTCGGCCGTGCGCTGCCCCCCGACGGCCGCTGGCGACTGCTCCGCGCGCTGTGGGACGTGAACCGCCGGCGCGTGCTGTGGTTGAGCGTGTGGCACGCGCTGGCGCTGGCGCTGGGGCTCGCACGGCCGCTGCTGCTGCTCCAGTTTGGTCGCACGGGCCTGTCCGGCGTCCACACCACGGCGGAACGGCGCGCGTTCGGCGCGGACTGGGCTGTGGCCAGCCCCGTCGCGGGTATTGTGGGGGCTGAGTTAGCGCTGGCACTGGTGAGTGCCCACAGCTTCCACGTCGCGAGGTGCGTGTCGCTCCACGTGAGCCAAAGCGTGTCGAAGATGGCCATGGACAAGATGGCCAAGCCGGGCCAGCGGAACCTCAACATTCCAGCAAACGAAGCGTCCGGACGGAAGGAATGGCGGATGCGGATGACCTCGTCTTTTTCCAGTGACTTGCAGGCTATTACCAACTTTGTCTTGTTGGTCGGCCAGCAGTGCGTCATGGCAATTCGGCTGGCCGCCTCGATCACTGCTCTCGTCAGTATCATCGGTATGCCATGGCCCATCATTTGTGGTGTCGTGGTGCTTTATGCTGTCATGTTTGGCGTGCAAACCACTGTGGGTCAGTCGAGACTACTGAAGGCGAGATCTCTCCACGTGAGCTGGCTGAAGACACTCTTCGACACAATCAAGAGCATTGAAATGGCCAAGTTGAATGCGTGGGAGGGCAAACTGCAGACCAAGATAGAAGACGCGCGGTCGGAGGAGCTTTCCGTAAAGACAAGCTTCCAGCGGCTTTTTTTCTTCCGTAATGTTTTACTACTCGAGGCCCCTCTATTGCTGGCACCGCTAGCCTTCAGTGCCGAATCCGCCTCGATGACCCCTGCGCGAGTGTTTACAGCCTTCATGCTTGTTTCCGACTGTCGAATATTGGCGTCCGACCTCCTCCCAGGCTTGCGATTCTTGTTCGTTGGGGTTGCCGCATGGTCGCGCGTCAATGCCTTTATTGACATTGCATCACAGAAGGCGAGAACCACGACCAAAGTTCCGCATTCTTTGCCGAAGCCCCGGACGCAGTCGAACAACCAGTATCTTGCCAGAATGGACGGTGCGTGCATTTCACCTGCGCTGCGACCGAAGTCGACGCCAGCGCTGCTTCTTGACGTCCACTGGACGTTACGACAAGGCGAGCTGGTCGTCATCCATGGAGCTGCTGGAAGTGGCAAATCAACCCTGCTAGCAGCGTTACGCGGCGACCACTCAGTTGCGAGGGTCACACTCGGAGATGTGCATAATGTCCCGGGTGACTGTCGCATCGCATATTGCTCTCAAGATCCATGGTTGCAACCACTCTCGATCAGGGATAATGTACTGTTTGGGTCGGCATACGATGAACACAAATACTGGGCTGTAGTAGACGCGTGTGGGCTACTTGAGGACCTGATTGCGCTTCCATCAGGTGACTTGACCACTGTCGGACCCCGCGGCATCAACCTGTCAAGCGGACAGTCCGCTCGGATCGCTCTTGCACGCGCTTGTTACGCGGATGCCGACTTGTATCTGCTAGATTGTCCGCTCGCGAACGTGGATGCCGTCGTGCAGAGCGAGATCTTCCGCAAGTGTATCGTGGAGTTGTTGATGTTCAAGACTGTGGTGATCGTGACCCATAATCCTGAGTATATCGGCTCGTCGTTCGTTGATCAGCTCGTGGAAGTCAGGGCGCTCTCTGTCCAAGTCAGTTCTCGGCCCCGCCTCAAGAAGAATACCGATTCGGCATGGCCCAACGATCTACGCGCGACTCGTCGTACCCGCGACTACCAGCATGATCGCGTAACTCCTACAAATCAACCTGGATCGCTAAGACTTAAGGAGCTATCGCGAGATGCTCAGCAGGCAAGAGTCCAGATCGAACAGGCGGCGTCAACGACCTCACCACAACGTGAACTGTTGTTCAACGAGTGTTCGACAATTGTGGTCTCTCGGCTCACACTGAAGGACTATATGTTAGGTGGCGGCAAAGCCTCGTTGGTTTGGTTCTTCGTGGCTGTGGCGCTGTACGTCACGTTGATAATCGCATCCGCCGCAAAGGATGTCTGGCTCATGGAGTGGGCGATTACTGCACTGGGTTCGGGCATCACAAGCGGAGCCGACATCAAGATGGTCGCATGGTACGCGCCCCTCGTCTTCGCATGCATCGTACTCGCTCTAAGCGCGTACACATGCGTGGCCGGTTTCAACGCAGCCTCTATTGACCGCCTCTTTCAGCAAACAACCCAAGCTCTCCTTCATGCATCCATGGCGTTCTACTACCGGACCCCAACGGGAGAGATCATCGACCGCTACAGGCGACACATGGAGACTGTCCAAACGTCTTTGCCCGTCCACGTCCATTTATTCACCGTGAATACCGTTGCATTGCTTGGTCGAGCAGCTGTGTTCGGATGGGTCCTCGGTCCACTAGGACTCGGCACAACAATACTCGGGTACTGGTTCGTGCTGAAGTCCGTCGCTGTGGATTTCAAGCAGCAGTTGGTCCGGTCTACGATCGACACACATTCGGAGCAGATGAATGTTCTCACGGAAGCAATCGACGGGGAAGCTGTGCTGCGAGCATTTGGGGACGACCGTGTCACCCGTCTCATGGAAGACTGTGAACAGATCACTGAGCGCTTGTTACGTGCCACCTACATGAGCGACGTGTTCCACTGCCACGCGATGCTCAGAGCGGAAACTGCCATCAGTCTTCTTGCATTTTCGCTTCTTGCGCTAACCTCGGTCTACCCGATGACACTTGTGGAGTTGATGCTCGTGCTCTATTACCTCTTGACGATGAGCAACGTCATCATACCAGGCTTTGTACCGGGGCTTACGCAGACCTGGGATGGCTTGTACAGTTATGAGTACATTCGCCAGTTCGGTGATGTGGAGACGGAAGATGAAACGCCATCGCTCAAATTCCTGCAGGGCACAAGTGGCACATGGACACCAATCGGACAGCTCACATTCGAGCACGTCAGTTTCGCGTACACGCAACCATCCCCGCTAGCACTTCACAACGTTTCCTTCACCACACGAGCCGGCGAAAAGATCGGGGTCATCGGCCGCACTGGATCTGGCAAAAGCTCCCTAGCCATGGCACTGCTTCGCATACACCCACTTCGCAGTGGTCAGATCACACTCGACGGCGTCGACCTCCGTACCGTGCCGCTCACCCAACTGCGTCGCAGCTTCACGATGATCCCACAATCACCGACGTTCTATCGGTGCTCCATCCGAGACTACCTCGACCCGTTCCACGAGTTTGACGACGCTCGTCTGTGGCGAGAGCTGCTGACGTTAGACTTGGGGTCGCGTGTCCAGAGTCTGGATGACGAGTTGCTGGACAATGGCGAG
>JAADVT010000156.1:0-45917 GCA_023335895.1 Pythium rishiriense
CCCCCCCCCCCCCCCCCCCCGCGACGCGCCAAAGAACGGTTCTCCACGAACACGTTCTCCCCCCCCGTCGACAACACACCATGGACTCGGGCTCGGACGATCCGTTCCGGGGCCCCCATGAACGCGGCGTGTGGTCCCAGGACGAACATGACAAGTTCCTCGCGGCCGTGGCGCTCCACCCGCACGGTCCCTGGAAGACCATCGCGGCGCTCGTGGGCACGCGCTCGGTGCGCCAAGTCCAGACCCACGCCCAGAAGTACCACGAAAAAGTCCACCGCCGCGCGCGCGGGCTCCAGAAGAACCGCCAAAAAGTCGCCCGCCAGGAACACCGCGTCGACGAGGCCGCGCTCGACTTTTTGGCGCGCCCGCGCGGCGGCAAAGGCCACAAGCGGGGCAAGTACAACAAGCGCCGGGTCGCGCCCGTGCCCCCGTCGCGCGGGCGGTCGGCGCCACGATCCGAACCCACGGTGACGCCTCCTTCTCCAACGGCCGTGGAGACGACCACGACGCCGGTGGCGGTCGGAGCCATCGAGCCCGAGCCGCGGATACCGAGCGACGTCGCGACGGCGCCGTCGCCACCGCGGAGCGACCTGCTGCTCGAGGCCGCCGAGTTGTTTCCGCTCACGGACGACGACTCGCGGCCGTCGACGCCGCTCGTGCTGGCGTCGCCGGCGCCGGACACGGTCGAGGCGTTCCCCGCTGAGGCCATCGACACGATGTTTGACGACGACGATATCGTGGCGGTCGAGGAAGCACCCGAGCACGCGCTGAGCGTCGGCGCCGTGCCCTCGCTCAACGACGCGCTCGACTATTTTCTCCAGGTCATGACGGCCTGGGGACCGTCACAAGTACCCGGCGGCGGTAGCCCCATGCGTGGCAGCGTCATGCGATGAGACGCAGTCGTTGTATGTTGGTCAAGAGTAGTATGTTTAACGGATTTAATGTATACCATCGGGCGGCGCCGTGGACAGCGCTGCTATTCTCCCCATTGTGTCTTTCAACTGGTGGTGATACTAGTATTGATCTCTCGTAGTTCTACAGGTAGCACGGTGCATTTCTCCACGTGGGGTCATGTTCACACCTGGACCAACGCGGCAAGGGCTGTCGCGAGGATCGCCACCACGACGGACCAGTAGGCCACCGTTGGCGAGGCTGCGTTGCTTTGCGTCGAGTCCGACGAGCTGTTCTTACCGCTCGAAGTGCTGTCGCTTGTGGTCGCCGAGTTGTTGTCGGCCGTCGCGTCCTCCTCCGTGATCACTGGTAGACTGGATACGTCCACGTTGAGCTGCGCGGTCGCGTCGGCGCCGCTTGCCCTCACGACTTCCGTGAGCGCCACATTCTCAAGCGCAAGCGTGGGCGCGCCGAATTCGTAGCCGGTCGGACAGCTCGAGCCTTGGGCAACGAGTTTCCACGCCAATCGATCCGAGCTCGACACACAGGCTATCGTCGTGATGGTCGACTTGTCCTTGACGCCATACCAGCGCCCGTCGGCGGCCGAGAGCTCGACGGCTGTGTCGCCCTCGCTCGGCTCTTCCGCGGCCCAGGTCCAGATCATCGCCTGGAGCGACGCGCCGTCCAGCTCGTCGGGCGCGACAATGTTCACACCGGCGTTCACAAACACGGGCAGCGTCGTGGTGTTCAATACTGCTGGCTCGCTGGCCGTGCCGTTCAGCACATCGCCCGCCAGTGCCTCCTCCGACATGGTTGCGTACCGCAACTGGCTTCCGTAGGCCCGCACGATCGAGCCCGAGTTGATCTTTCGGCCCCAGAACGTGCCGGCCCCGCCGC
This sequence comes from Pythium rishiriense, assembly GCA_023335895.1. NCBI lineage: Eukaryota > Oomycota > Peronosporomycetes > Pythiales > Pythiaceae > Pythium > Pythium rishiriense. Next base: position 1,789 of record JAADVT010000156.1, read on the forward strand.
CGGTCTTGCCGCTCGGCACGTCGGCCCAGCCGCCACACAGCGCGTCCATGGCAAAATAGGCATCGCCGTCGTCGTCCTTGCCCGTGATCAAAGCCACGCGCTTGCCTAGCTTGACGAAATCGCTCAACGGCGTTGTCTCCCACGCAGCGCCAGCCTTCTTCAAGTCGGCGGGTGTGAGCAGCAGGTCACCGTAGGCCGCCGTGTGGAGCGCGAGCATCTCGTCGTACTTCTTGAAGGTCGTGATCTCGCCGCCGACGTCGAGGTACACAAACACGAAGTCGTTCGGGTTGGCCGTGAGCCACGCCGCGATCTCCTTGACCGAGTCGGCGTGGGCACGGCTCTCCTCGGCGCGGATGCCGCCGAGCGACGGCAGACAGCCCATGAGCGACGACTGCCAGGGCACCACGACGGCGTTCGTGGCGCCGGCCGACAGCAGTGCCCCCGTGGTCGTAACGAGCGCTGCGCTCACGTCGTCCAAAAAGGAAAAGCTGATCCGCGAGCAGTGGCCGTCGCGGATCTTGCCGCCAAAGTAGTGCACGTCGACCTCGATGAACCGCGCGCCGAGGTTGAGCTGGTCCGTGAGCGTGAGAAACTGGCTGTTCGTGAGCAAGTACGAGTCCGAGTTGTTGGCGTCGAGCACGGCGTTCGTGAGCTGGTCGCGGTTGCCCCAGCCGCGCGCGAGCGTGGTCGCCGAGTTGTGTGTGGCCGTGAGCTGCGTGTAGCACAGCGGCTTGGCGTACGACAGGTTGCGCTGGTAGGCCACGGCGCGCGCGACCCACGGCGCGACCTTGGCCGTGCCTTCCTTGCACACAGTGGAACACACCTTGTCGGCGTCGCACAGCTCGGTCGTCGTACACTTGAGCTCCTGCGGGCGCTTGTTCTTGATGTTGCTGGTCGCAGCGACCGTGGGCGCGGGCGTCGAGGACGGCTCGGGCAGCACATAGCTCGGGTTGGCACACGCGGTCGTAAAGCTGCAGCTCGCGAGCGTCTCGTAGGGCGCGACAAACTGCTTGTCGCTCGAGGCGTCCTGGAGCCCGGCTACGAGGTTGAACGTCTCGGCCAGCGAGTTGCCCGTGAGTTGCTTAAGCACGCCGTCGACGCTTTCCACGAGCGACGCGTACGCCGGCGCACAGCACGACAACGCGCCGTACGCGTACTTGGCGCCACCGGCCACGCGGCTCGCCAACGACTCGGTCTCGAGCGCCTCGCACGCGGCCGCGCCGTCGGGCAGCGCAAACAACGGCACGGCGCCTCCGAGCAGCAGCGGCGCGAGCAGCGACGTCGCGTCCGTGGCCTCGACGACGCCCGCGAGCACGGCCAGCAGCGACTGGCCGCAGAACGCGGCCGTGCCACCCGTGGTCGAGCACATGGCGCGGTGGAGCCCGTTGACGACGCTCACGAGCGTCTGGTCGAGCGTCCGGCCCGTGGGCACGACGAGCTTGGCGAGCTCGTACAGCTCGAGCAGCTGCCCGCAGCACGCGCCCTTGGCCTCGAGCACGGCCACGAGCGCCGGCGCGAGCGCGGCCACGCACGGGCCGATCGGCGCGTTCATGACCGTACAAAACGCCTCGTTCTTGGAAGATGAACTCGTCCAGGTCGCCAGCACGGCCGCGAGGTCGGCCGACGACGAGCCGCTGGCCGTGAGCGCGTCCAACAGCTCGGAAAACGCCGCGAGCCCCGTGGAACTGGACGCGTCCGAGCCCAGCAGCGTCACGAGCGACGTCAGCGTACACGTGGCGTTGGCCGCCGAGAGCGGCGCCAGGAGCGTATTGACGTTGGACGCGACGCAGTTGCGGAGCCCCGCGGTCTCGGGCAGCGCCGTGAGGTACGAGGCGAACGGGTTGGCCGCGAACGCGGCGTCGCACGCAGCCTGGTCGGCCGCCGCCGTGGCGAGCACGCGCGCGACGTGGCGCTGGAGCAGGGGCGCCACGTCGCCCCTGCCAGGGCCGTGCCAGGGCGTGGCAGCGACGGCAGAAGAAGACGAGGAGAAGGAGCACGAGAGCACCGCGAGCACCGCGAGCGCGGCACGCATGGGCCACTTCATGTTGGATAGTGATGGCACTTCCGCTGGCACTGCCACGGCGCGGCACAACTGACGGCGGCGCCGGTTTCCATTTGTCGCAGCCGGCACGGAACAATCTGTCCAGACATGGAGGCAGTTGCGTCTTGACTGTATTGACTTGAACGGGGATATCGTATAGAACAGTTCGCATGGAGCGTTTTCAGAGATGTTGTCGTTTCGCGTCAGCAGCGGACAATGGCTTTATAGAGGTTGTAGAGAGGGGGGCTGATGGATGTGCGTGGTGCCTTTTGGACGGGTTGCCCTTGGATGGGATTGGCTGCTGGGACCCAGGTTCTGAAACGTATGGTACCGGATTCATACCGGTAGTTACCTAAATTCTGTTAAATCCGATGCGAGCGACTTCTTATCGATCATGGGAGTATATGAACACCACAACTTCAATGAGGGAGCTTCCAGGGTCGCGAAAATGGCAATCACGCTGTCGTGGTCCGAGAGGAGCGGCTCGGGGAGGTCAGGCACATTGGAGTCCTAGAGGTGGCACTTTAGGTCCCATGAGGTCAGGTAACGGGTGGAGAATGGGTCCTGCGGTCGGTGGAAAGCAGCTATTGGGAGGGTTCATTCGATTTTATGTGCAAGATTGGTGACCCCTCGCTCTCAGAACGGAGATATGATGTGGAGGAGGGGCGAGAAGTTCGACTTCGCCGTATTTTGAAGCGCAGGACCCACCCGCAACCTTCAGCTGGGCCTGAATGGGTTGCCGTAGTGCTCGTCGAGGTTTCCACCCTTATTTGGGCTCTTGAACTTGTTCAGGTGCGTTGGCTGGTGAGGCATCTGAACTGAGATGGGCTCGAAACACGTTCCACACTTTTGATTTGTGAGAGTTTGAGTTTGCTTGTCTCTCCTAAACGCGTACTTCACACTCGTGGCGCAATACTGTCATCATGTGACTGCGAGAGCTGGATGCACACACCGTGTGTCTCATCAGCTCTGTGATACATCACGCTGGAGCCTTGTCTCGGCCGCTCAACCTGGATGGTCCGGGGTGTCTGTCATTGACGCTGGCCAGAGAGACCCCTGGCGAGCAGTCCAGTCCGTTGTGAACACCTTCGCGTAGTGAGTCACGGTGGCTGAGTGGTGGAGCCACAGCGTTGCACATCACTGAGGGCCATTCATGGCGACCATATCAGTAGACAAAGAAGCTCCAGCTGCAATACACTAGACGATGGTAGGTTCTAAGCGTGGAGAATGCGATCACCCTTATTCGAGTTTCCAACGATGTCAGGCGCCAACAAAAATGTGACATCTTCTCTCTCCCTCGCCCAAGGTGGCGCGAAACAATAGACGCTGGCAAGGCAAAGCGGCTCTTCAGCGCGAACTGTTTGCATGGCTGGAGGCTTGATGGGAACTCGACCTTGCACGAGTATAGAACGTCCCAAGCATTCGCATACCGTGCGTAAACGATGCGACGCAAGGGCATCAACACTGTTGCCGCCATAATGGAAACTTTGTGCCGGAGGCAAGGTCTCAAAAGAGGAATGGGCAATCCACCTCGCGAGCCACAAGGTCCAAATTTCTCAGGCAAGATACTGACTCGTTACGCGACCGGAGCGCGTGGTTCACGTGAGAGATGGTATCCATCGGACGTTAATTTTGCAGATTGGTAAAACCCCACGTTCGCGCGCGAGTGGCCGTCGCCGGGGTGCCACCCCGGAACGAGAAGTGTTTTCTGAAGACGATATAAATCACCGTCAACCAGGAATGGCTGTCACTGATGGTCATTCCTATCCGCTTTGACTGGGAAGCCCCCCGTGTGTTCTCCCCCAACTTGGGGGGAGAACACACGGGGGCTTGCTTGGGGGGCCCCAAGCAAAATATGTACGGTTGTACACTTGCTGTTCACTCCACTTGCGTTCCTCGCTTGGCAAGCAAGTCTAATAATGGGCACCGAGTCTCGACGATTTTGTGGGTTCAGGTGCAGTGCGCTGTCGTGGCCAGTGACATGCAGTCCTGGGTGCAAGTGTCCGACATCATTCTCCAGTGGCCACGCTGCGCAATCATTCCGGACGGGTCTTGACGTCCGCGAAGGGATAACTCCACCCCGCGCGCGCCAGTCAATCGTTCACTCCACTGTTGCCAGAACAAGTCATGTCCACTGCGTCGGTCGAGACGATCGCGTCACCGAGGGCCGAGTTGCTTGTCTTGCAAATTGTATGAGCCCCACGGATCTGATCGAGCGCTCCACCGTGTCCCTTCAACTCCCGAGTCGTGCATGCTCGACCGTTCCGCTGTCCAACGCTGGACACTGGCGGCTTGCGCACCTCAGCCACGGCTTCGTACATATTAGGCAGGGCACCTCCGACGCTCGCAAATCTCCAAGCACAAAAAAGGGCGGAGAAAAGGGAACCAGTCTGTTTTCCCTCGGCATGAGATCTCCACAGCGATGGATTCATTGCGCAGTGCCAGAACACGTCGTGGTCGTAAGGGTGGGTCCATAGTGAGACCAACACATCGGTGTCTTTGGGCGATTCAGCTACGGTGTCCGCTTTTGGGATTCGTGGCGAAAGAGTTGCAGGTGTCACACGCTGCTCGCGACACGGCCAGGCGCGAGGTGCTCGCGGAATCACATCCCTTTACAGGGCCCCTCCGGACGGACGGAGTCCGTCGACCCGTCCGTTCGCCGGTCCCATCGCTGAACCATGCACTTCAAGCCCTCGGGGCTCGCGGCTCCAGATGGCTACCACTCCGCCTATCTTCTTCGTTCGTTTTTTCTCCGGGGAATCCAGCGCGATCATACAGTGTGCCCCCGTGTACGCGACGGAGCCATCGTGGCCGTCTCACTCGGCCATCACGTGGGTCGAGAGGGACCAATCGACGTTTCCATGGGACCCATTCCGATCGGATCCTCATTTCGGAATTTGCACCACGACTACCGCATCCAGCCCGACCATGATCGGCCAGACCCTCGCCAGCGCCGCCACGCCCATGCCGGGCAACCCGTACATCGACGTGTTCCACCGCAAGACGCCGATGCCGCCCAAGCCGCAGGGCTGGAGCGACTCGATCAACAACGGCGTCTGGTCCGACGACGAGCACGCGCGCTTCCTCGAGGCGCTGCGCATGTTCCCCGGGGGCCCCTGGCGGCTCGTGGCCGAGCACGTCGGCACGCGCACCGTGCGCCAGGTGCAGACCCACATGCAGAAGATCAACGAGAAGGCGCGTCGCCACCGCCGCGGGCTCCACAAGAAGCGCAAGGACCGCCCGAGCAGCGAGCCGATCGGCGCCGTGTCCGTGGTCTCGTCGTCCTCGTCCGATGACGGCAACGACTCGGACCACAGCGTGATCTTTGATCCGATCGCGATCTCGCCGACGTGGAACGCCACGGCCGTCGACGACCAATTCAAGACCGAGCTGTTCCCGAGCGCCGAGGAAGCGTGGCTCTTTGACGACGCGATGCTGAGTGAGTTCAACATGGAGGGCATGGACGACATCTTTGGCGCGCTCGTCGAGAACTTTAGCTGCTGACCCACAGGAGAGCGACGGAACGATTAGTAAGTTAGCGAAGGCGTGATCCTGCGCCACGTACGAATAATTTTGATTATGAGACATTGGGGAGGTTTGTGTATGGACCATGGGCCTGGACGCCAGTACTCTGTGTTGTTGCACTGTCCTACGCCCTGCGTGTTGACGAGCGGTGTCGGCATGTCCAATGCCGTCAACAGGATGGAGACGCTGCCTCCCGACCCCCAAAGCGGATGGCTCCAGGTCGTTCCAGCGCCATGAGCATTCCGCTCGTCCATGGAAACATACCAGTGGTGATGTCTCCAGGCCCAAAGCCCGGAAGCATTTTCGATTGGGATGGAGAGACAGCAAAGAGAAGAGAGAGAGATGGGCACGGCGCGTGCAGCTGTCCAACGTGTAGCCACTGGGCCCGTTTCTCTTGTTGACCATGCCGGACGACGACGAAGCCGAGGGAGGGACCGTCGCATCGTCGTACTGTACACGAGACCACGCGATCTCACACGCACTGCGGAAAAATTTCGGATGGTGGTCACTGGGGGTTGCAGAGCCGGGGGGAATTAGATCTCATATGTTTTCAGAATACGGTACACATTGTTGGAAGATGCCCACGGCACATGGTAGATATTCACCGTGTTTTGGTAGTGTTATCCGAAGTATAACCTGGCTTTGTTATTCTGCACCACTGGCGCGACTGAGGTGTCCCTCTGCTGGCACATGAGATCTGGGCCTGTGAACCCACTGGTAATGGCAGCATGAAGCCGCCTAGCGATCCGATCCTCTCCCTCTATGCTACGATCGGTACTAATGGGTGCACTGCCTTACCGGTCTCTTCCTGTGTAGCGTCGGAGGCTCGAAGGCGTCTTGCACCGAAGTGTCGTGCTGAACTTTAGCGCCCCTGGCGTCAGACCGGGAGACGACTGCAGCCATCGCGACGCGCGAATAGCTCAAGTCAATCTGGACACGATGGACCCACGGCAGCGCACGTCCCCCTTTCACCCACTGGCTACTCGTCGGCGCCAAGCAAACAGGATGGCGCACCGAGGCTTCCCAGCATCCTGAAAGCGTTTTGTGTCGCACGATGATCTCATTAGCGTGGGGCGGCGATGCTGAACGATGTTGCAGTTCATTCCGTCGACGGACTGGACTGACGTACTTGCATTCCGCAACTTCCTCGCAACGAGCGACGACTCTACCTCCCTCCACTTCCAACCATGAACGACACCATCAACCGCGGCGTCTGGTCCGAGGACGAACACGACCGGTTCCTCCAGGCCATCCAGGTGTACCCGCACGGCCCGTGGCGGTACGTCGCCAAGCACGTCGGCACGCGGGACGTGCGCCAAGTGCAAACCCACGCGCAGAAATACTACGAGAAGATCGACCGCCACATGCGCGGGCTCCGCAAGGAGCGCCGTAGCTGGGTACGGTCCGAGCACCGCATCGATGAGCTGCCGCCGGGGCTCCAGCGGCCCATGGGTGGTCAGGCGGGGGCCTCGACCAGCCCCTCGGCCTTCCCCCACGCGGCGATGCACCGCACGGCGTCCGTGCCGATCCCAATTCCGATCGCTGGTCAGCTGGCGACGCCCGACCACGCGTGGCTCCACGCACAGACAGCCCACTCGGCTCCGGAGTACAGCGCCATGATGGAGCTGCCGACGCTCGAGGAGTCGCTCGACCTGCTCCTCGAGTACCTCTCGGACTGAACCGGGTTTCTCCCGATTTATATACACAGACACCAATTACCATCCCGAACGCTTCCAAATACGTAACTACATAATAAACCCGAGAGAACAAAAAACTCAGTTTTGCCATCTTCACAGAGATCTCTGACTTCAACGTGGAATTGGCCAGCGCCGCGGAGCCACACATTTCGGGTGGTGGACTCAAAAATTTGCATTGCGTGGCTGTCACGATGCGCTCCCTCTTGGATTTGGAATTTTACCATAACGAATCTGGAATAAACACAAAAAAACTCGTGTATCTCGGACACAAGCTGCAACAACTGAGGCCTTAGATGCCCATCCCCCTTCCGTTTGTGGCTCACGTTGCGTGCAGCTGACCGCTCCGTGCGAGCAAAAAGGGACCCCTGGCGCCGTCGACAGTGTGGATCTTACTCAAGACCAGAGAAGGTTTTCCACAGAGGATAGACCGACATCGACTCTATTAGTGATGTCCGTCCTTTGACGGACGAGTGTGTGCGATGCGGGGTGGTGGTGGATGGGCCGGTCTATCCTCTGCTCTATGATATTAGCACCGGGTTCAGGTTGGGGCCCCACCCGATAGTCGCGCCTGCTTTCGATACGCACCAGTGTTGGGTGCACGATGCCTCGGGAAAGTAGTGCACTGGTCGCGTGACCCTATCCATGGCCCGTCTGTGTGAGTGAAGCCACTCGGATAGGAACGCAACCCGCACATAGCCGGGGGCTCGGACCAATCAGCGAACACGCCAGTTATTATTGTAAAAGTTGGGAAAAAAAACAGGAATGTTTGGCTGCAGAACCTTTGGCAATCAGATTCCGGGGGGTGTCACACGGGGGACAGCACCCCTCGCTGTTCTCACTCCGCAACTTGCGTCCTCGCCTCCGCGCGAAGATCCTTTCCATCCACATCCACGCCCGCTTCCGTGCGTCCTCCTCCTCCTCCTTCTCATCCTCTCCCCCCCTACTACCATGCAGCAAGGCACGTGGTCCCAGGAAGAACACGACCGGTTCCTCGCCGGTGTCAAGATCTACCCGGACGGTCCGTGGCGGCTCATCGCGCGGTACGTGGGCACGCGCTCGGTGCGCCAAGTGCAGACCCACGCTCAAAAATACCACGAGAAGATCGCGCGGCGCATGCGTGGGCTCCGTAAGGAGCGGCGCAACCACGTGCGCAAGGAGCACCGGATTGATGGCGAGATCTACAACTTGGACCGCGTCTCCGCGGCCATGGCGCCACCGTCCGCGACGTCGCCATCGCTCGTGGACCAGTTCCAGCCGTACGGCCACGCCGTCAGTCCGTTCGCCGGTTTGCTCCCACCAACGCTCCATTTCCCATACGAGGAACGCGCCCACATGAGTGCCCACGCCAACAAGCCCACACCGACCGTCCAGCTTCCGCCGCTGCGGTTCGCGGTGCCGCCGCTCGCGAATGGATCCGACGACTTGCCCGAAGAACCGCTGTACAACTACTTGACGCACGCCATGGCGAGCGAGACCACCTCCGCAGTCGTGTAGAGCCTGCGACGTAACCATCCCCCATGATACATAAAATGTATATTATCTATCCCCATTTACTTGATAATCCACGATTCATCCATCCAACAACCTGAGCGCAGTGTTGGTGAGGCGCATACCATTGTGTCGACGCCATGTTGATGAGATTCGCTGGAATCCAAGGTCGTTGGTGCGGCCATACTACGCAAAATGGTCAAGACTGCGGTCCGGAGACACCGCTCTCCATGAAGCAAGTAGTAAACGAATGGCAACATGCGTCGTGGAACAAATAAATGTGCACTGCATCTACCGCTCATATTCGCGTCTCGTTATGCTACAATATAAAATATGTTCTGCTCTATGGAAAAAAGAAAACCAGTGCGTTCAGTCCGAGAAGCACTCGATGAGAAAGTCGAGCGACTCGCTGAACGACGGCAGCTCGTCGACGACACTATCAAACGCGTCTTCCAGCGTCTCCATCGAGATCGCAACGTCCTCAAACAACTTGGCGCCCATCTCGAGCGGCTCGACGCCATCCACGCCGACAGGACTGCCCGGCGCGATCATCGCGAGGCCATGGCTCTCGCCGGCGGCCTCTTTGAGCAGCTGCTCAAAGCTCACGCAAATGTCGACGCCAGACGCAAGCGGCGCGCGCTGCAGCACCGAGAGTGTGGGCACGCCGAGCCCCTCGGACCGCCGGCACGACTCGAGGATCTCCTGGTCGATGCGGTGCTCCGTGCGCGCCCAGGTCTTGCGGTCCTTGTGCATGCCGCGCATGCGCCGCTGGATCTTCTCGTGGTATTTTTGAGCGTGGGTCTGCACTTGGCGCACCGAGCGCGTGCCCACGAACTTGGAGATCGCGCGCCACGGGCCCTGTGGGTACAGCTTGATCGCGTCGAGGAAGCGGTCATGTTCCTCCTGGGTCCAGATGCCTTGCTTCATCATGGTGAGAATGGCGGCGGATTCGCTGGGGCGGGGGGACGCTAGAACAAACTCGCGGGGGAACGCGATGACGTCAAGGAAAAAACGGAAATGGTTTGTGATAGGGAGCTGCGCTTCCGCCACCCGACCCGTGCGTGCACCCAACAACGCAAACCACGCGCGCGTCCTGTTTTGTCTTCTGCAGGGAGCAAAAGTGTTTTCTTGTTCCAGTTGGTTGGACTGGTCCGCATGCGATAATGCGCAGGCAACGAGCGAAGTGGCACGTGCGCCAGGTGTAGTGCGGATACATCACAGGTCTCTCGCCCTCTGTACGTATCTCTCTTCTTCAGCGCAAGCGCCGGGTCCGCCCCGTGTGACACTCGGCCGGTTTGCTTTCTCACAAATGCAAAGACAACAAGAGCGGGGAGGGGATCCAGTTTTTTGTTCTCTAGTTGTGCTGACAGTGGGATGCCTCGACTAGAATCTTTTGTCGCCACAACCATGACTGTGGGATCTTTAGGCTCGTTTTTGTGCTGTGTCCGTTAACTTGAGAGTGTGCAAGGGACGAGCCATAGAGGCCGCAACGACACGGGACTCTCCTCCCCGTGTCCCGTCGGGACGCGATGCTTGCTCACGCCAGCTCTGAACACAAGGGAACCTGCTTGCCGCATTAGGAGCAGTGTGACTACAATTTTATGGCAGAATGCTCTTCAAAGAAGTGACGGTGCGACCATGGTCAAAATGCACAAACCCATACGAGTTGGAAATCCTAGCGTTTGTAAGAGCCATTCGTAGCGCTCGCATTCTCTCCGCGCCACGTTCGTCACCTCGAATCGCGACTTCGTGTGTGTGACTTAGAATCATTGCGGTGGGTTTCTTCTCGCGCGGAGCCATGCATTCCGTTGGGAGATCATTTTTTGTGTTCTAGGCAGAGTGACACATTACGAGATTCGCGCTGTAGCCATCCGTTGGGGATGGTGCCAGCAGCCGCTTCGGGGGTGGAAAACTTAGCATTCCGAGCATGTCGATGCGACCAGCCGGTCAATGACCTCAGAAACCTCTACGTTGAAGTGCGCTCTGAGCCACAAACTCATCGGCACGTCGGGTCGCTGCTGTGCCTCTTCGAAAAATTCGATGGAGCCCAGTCCGCTAACACAACGGACTTCGACGAGGTGCATAGCCAATACAATACCAACATTCTTGACGTGTTCGTGCACAGCTGCTCGCCGTGTGGGAAATCGTCACCATTTTACCACCAAATGTTAACGATCTTTGACGCGGAACGAGTGGCAAAAAAAACGGAGCGATGGACACCATAATACTTGGTGCGAATGCCGCGCAACTGGGTCCTGTGGCCGGAGCGCGCCTACTGCGTGGTTGGCTGCTTCTCCGCGGCTTTGGATCCAAGACTCGATTGTCACAGAGAACAAGAATGCATAATGCATGAGCTGGAAGACGGCATTCCAAAGAGGAGCCATTCTTATGAGCCGCTTACCAACGGTGGTGATTACCGTCCCACTGTCTGGACTCCGTGCTTCCTTGACAACGCGTGGTGTCCACAAGTTGGAGCAGCTGAGCTCCCACTGTGGATCGGCGCGTTTGCCAACGCGACTGACTCGGCGTCTGCCTCTCGACTCGAGGGGCAAGCTCGTCCCGAGTTGCCCGCGTGACGTGTGTGCACAGGACAGTTCTTGTTGCATTCCTTTCCATCGCTATGGCAGCTCTCTGGACAGACGTTGGATTCCCATTGGTTTCTTACAGGCAGTAATTATACACAAGAGAGCTTCCGTGGTATTTGTGAGCGAACGCTCGCGAGAGAGCACAAAACGTATGGGGAATGTACGTGCCCCGAGCGAAAGTCGCAACACTGACTCGCATCGGAATGTTCTCCAACCATACTCTACGGACCCTGGTCGGACCACTTTAGATTCCAGTCAAGAACTGATCGCACGGGCGATCCTGTCGAACAAAAGACAAGTTCTTGCCACATAGCAACACTGCTCCAAGACGACAACGGTTCTCAGCTTCGTGGCACCGTTCTTTCGTGGCCACCGCGGCTCGTCGGGGCCTCCAGCCATCAATATTGGCTGCCGCCGAGCCACTGCCAGGATGCTTCACGAATCACAATTGTTCCGCGTCGTGTTGGACACTTGTCCGAGAAGACAGGACCAACCACCGGACCGATGACTTCGATCGCGCATCAATGGGTTCATTTCTTTCGACGAACGCTCCCGTGCCACGACTGGTGGGTATACTAGATGGCAGTGGCGTGCCTTGCGTGTGTTGCGACAAACAGACAAACCATCACACATCGGCGCATCCGTCCGCCGATGTAAAAAGGCCTCTTCTCCCATTGTTTAGTTGGTGTCCGTAATCACCGTTTGCAGAACACAAAGCTTGTGTACCTTTGTATACGATGCTGCGTCATCCACGGAGCGTTTGTTCGTCTTCAACACAACCAAATCTGTTCCTGAACCCATCGCTTCCGTTTGCTGGCAGGCTTCCTGTGAAAGGCCAGCAACACACTGGCAGATACCGCTGAGTATATTACAATACTCTTGCCATAGATAAGTCTACGCGGCCGCTTCGCCACGATGGAGCGCCGTCTCGGGGGCGGCGCCATCGTGGGCGTCAAAGAACTCGTCATCCTTGTCCTCGCCAGCGGGTGGCACCACGCCCATGGCACTGCGCTCGTCCTCGGACGACTCGGTCGACGACTCGGGGCTCGCGAAGAACGCCAGCTCGTGCGCGGGCCCGCGACTGAGATCCACGGCCGCGATGACCTGGAGCGCCGCCTGGAACGTCGTGAGCACGTAGCCCTCGACGCCCTTGCCGCCGCCGTCCGTGAAAAACGCCGTGAACGCGATCTGCGAGACAAACGCGTCGGTCGGGAGCTTGGTCGACGCGACCAGCAGCGCGCACACGGTCGGGATCAAAATGTCGGCGTTGGCCGCGGTCTGGTGGAGCGCGTCGGCGAAGCAGCAGATCGCGCGGAACGCGCTGCACAGCAGCTCGAGCTTGTGGAGCGGCGACTTGGCGAGCTCGACCATCGCGACGAGCTTGCGCTCGGCGTCGACGAGGTCGGGATTCGGGCCCGTGGAGGCCTGTCGAGGTGGCGGTGGATCGCCGAGGTACTGCCGCATCATCGCGAGTTGGTGCTGGCCGTCCGATTGCCGTCGGATGTCGTCGAGGCTCGTGGCAAACGCCACGTTCTCGTCGGCAAACAGCTCACCGAGCGCACGCATGACGGGCTTGTAGATGTCGTCAAAGACCACGCGCTCGACGGCTTGGGAGCACGCCAAGATCGCGGCGTCCGTGCTGGCGAGGCTCGGGAAGGTCTGGAGCGTCGCGCCAACGAGGTGCGCGACGTACATGCGCGCGTCCTGGAGCGTTCCCTTGCCCAGATCGGTGCGTTTCCGAGCGGCGCTGCTCGTGGACGCGATCGTATACCGCTCGAGGCGGTTCGTGAACCGGTCGTTGAACGCCTTGGCGAGCTGTGCATTGACGGAGCTGAGAAAGTCATTCGACGTCGACAGCACGCCAAACAATAGCGCGTAGATCTCGTCTTTGGTCGGCGCAAACTCGTCGGTCGATCGCAGCTGGTCCACGTCGCTCGCTGTACGGCGTGGCAGTTGGAACCGCCGCAGCAGCTCGGCGTCTTTGCGAAACACATCGTCCGAAATAGGAGCGTCCTTGAAGTCCTGCTTGACCTGCCAACAAATCTGCATGGCCCACGCGCCCGACTTCATCTCTTCCTGGAGCCGCTTTTGTTCGTTTTTCTTTTTGATTTGCCGCGAGGCCGTCGCGGCCGCCGTCGCAGCCGTCACGCCGATGCCAGCGACCATGCCCTCAACGCTCACACCAGCGACGAGCATGTTGAGTCCAGCGATCACACCGGCTGCTGGTCCGAGTGCCAAGGCTCCGAGCACCCCGCCGGCTGCCAGGAACGGCGCGACGCGCTTCATCACGGTCGCAGCCGTCGCCTTGGAGGGCCTTGACGACGACGAGGAGCCCGAGGCATCATTGCCTCGGTCCCCTGCGAGGCGATCGTCCGAGAGCGCGTCGATGAGCGAGCCGATCGTGATGTTGCTCGCCGAGTTCTTGCGCTTGCTGTTAGTTACGCGCTTGATCACCGGGTCGATCGTCGCGGCCGGGAACAACTCGGGCACGGGCGACCGCACGTCTGCGTGGTCGGGCTTGGCCGGCGTGTGGGTGGTCTGCGGACACCGCGGCATGAGATCCGGCGCGTGGCCGCGGCACATGCGGTGCGCGTGGCACGCCGAGAGACACGCGCGGTGGACAAAGTTGCCACAGTCCATACACTGGCACACGACCTCGTGCTCGCCGGCGCGCGGCTGCGTCGTGCCCCACGACGGCCGGCGCACCGACAGCGACGTGCGCACGACGCTGTCCGACTTGGCCGGCGCGACCGTGGCGACCGGCGGGGCCTCGCGTGGCCGCAGCGCCTCGTCGGGCACGCCCCGGCTACGGCTGGTCGACGGCCGACTGAGCGAGAGCACGCGCTGGCGGCACACGATGCAGTCGCGGAAAAAGAGCCGACCGTGCTGCACGGCGCTGAGCTCGGCGAGAGGCAAGCGGTGGAAGCTGTGGCCGTGCTGCGGGTCGTACACGCGGCCGGCGGACGCGTGGAGGAACTCACTGCCAGGGGGGAGGGAATGGGTTAAACGCTGGCATGGTGCCATGGGTGCCACAGAGTGATACATTACCTGAGGCTGCCGCTGCCATGGCGCGCCATGGCTTTAGCCGAGATGGGCCTTCGAGGAGGAAGGGCGTCAGCCAGTTTGATGGCATTTTCCACCAAGGCTGGAGGCTTCTAATTGGATGAGAAGACCAAATTATAATTTATGAATTTCAACCAATTGTATCTTGCGAATTGTGAAACCTCTTTGAAATGATAAAAAGTGATACGACAAAACGCCTTACGAGTGTATCCGTGTCTTCCAACAACCTCTTGAAACAGATAAATCGCACTTGGATACAAATCTCACGAAAGGTCCCAGCTGAGACCATCGCATTTTGGGAACCAACCCACAGCACACTCCGACTCGTTGGTCGTGAGACGCCCGGGCCCTTCCAGCGTTTTAGGCGAAGTAGAAGGCAGCTGCACGCGACGGTCTTGAGACAATCAGTCCCGTCGTCGCTTTGGGAGGAATGCAACTCTCCCGATCTGGGCCTTCTCGTGTCGGGTTCCTCGCTCCGAGTCCCGGGACATTTGCCTCACGAAGACGCTGCCAGTGACGGGTGGCATCCTTCCTGACGGACGAATGATGGCTGCCTCGATCGTGTTTCACATGTGTGCGCGTTGGGTGGAAGTAGAGTACAGTTACGCCCCCGAAACTCAAAGCACAGCAAAGCAGCGCCATGGAATTCTTAGGTTTCCGTTCATATCTCTGGCATGGTAATCTTCTGCCACATGGCATCCCCGACAAAGATCATAGGGAACTCTGTCGTGTTTTCTATATTTCCGCTGTGGTCAGGTGCTCTTCGCTTTCTTGTCTGATTGAGGATGTTACTCCAATGCACGGTAGTGACACCGCGCACGGCGGCGAGCATAGCTAGGTTTTGTGTGTGTGTGTGTGTGTGTGCGTGGGGGGGGATGGAGGCCGCCGCTCGAGGATCTCGACCATCATTGTTTCGGTGGAAGTTTGCTGACCCGTCAACCTCTCTTACACTGACCCCACTCGTTTGTGATTATGAAGTGTGGTTGTTTTTCCGCCAACATTAAAATCGCTGGCAACAATCGTTGACGCAACCGAACCTAGACTCCATGTCTAGGTTCGGTCACGAGTCACGATGAGAGGAGCTCGTCAAAGGCAAGCGTTCACTCAAGCGCTGGGTTTAACGTTGGGATCCTCGGCGTGGGAAACACGAATCAACACGAGCCTGGGACGCATCTCCCGCTGCTGTTTCCAGCGCACTACGACCTCACGTCCATCTCATCCGTGGCGCCCGGGGAGGAGAAACCTCGCAATTCATAACTCTCGACTCTGGCCCCGACCCAGGTACGCTCGAGCCAGGGTCCAGACCGAGAGATGCTCCCAGTTGGTTCATCTTTCACAATGTACCCAGCGTAGCTCCCAAAGTGCAACCATTGCCTACCCGTTCAGATACCATACCCACTGACGTTGACCGTCGCACGGTCCCGATGCCTAACGGTCAACACAGATCGACCTAGATCGTCACGCGATGCCACACACTTGCCATTTCACAGCCCAGCCGTCCACCGCCAGCCCAACCGATCGAATGGATCCACCGACAAAGGCACCGAGTGCGACAGCGACTCTTAACCGCGGCGTCTGGTCAACCGACGAACACGACCGCTTCCTCGAGGCCATCGAGTTGTACCCGAACGGCCCGTGGGGCGTGATCGCCGCGATGGTCGGCACGCGCAGCCCGCGCCAAGTCCAGACGCACGCACAAAAGTACTATGACAAGATCGCACGCCGGCTCCGCGGGCTCCAGCGCGACCGCAACGCGCTCAACGGCCGCGAGCACCGCATCGAGGCGTACATCATCAAGCTGGTCTCGACCAAGTCGCCCGAACTCGAGGCCGTGCGCCACCGTGTATCCCAAGTCTCGAGGGCACGAGCACGGGGGATCACGATATCGAGCGAACCCACAACGGGCCCAGCCAGTCGAGACGATGCCGTGCCGCCGTGTCTCCAGCGGCTGCGCGTGCTGCCACGCAGCGCTGATTTCCACTCGTCGAGCGAGGTCGTGGCCGCCAAAGACGACGTGTTTGCCATTGGTGAGCCACTCGCCAAGGTCGACAACGCTCCGCTGCCGCCACTCGACCAGGCGCTCGACTTCCTCCTCGAGAATCTGGACGACGCCCACCACATAGCGCACGACCCATCGGCTGCGGTGTCGCATTCGATAAGCTACGAAAAGACTCCGCCTGCGGTACATGGGTTCGCCCACGAATAAACAACTTGAGCCCCCCATTCCAATCTGTGGGTGTCTGGCTCATGTTGCTCGTGTGTGTGTGTGTGTGGAGCGCGTGAGGCGCGTGTTCTTCTCGGTCGTCGCGAACGTTCCATGTGGACCGTCGTGCATGGCACTTGTGACTGACCGAGGCCCACTAAAAACGACCATCCAGCCACACAATTTGTGGGTGAACATTTACCCACTCCAGCCAGTTGGGCTCTTGGGCTCTCTTTTGCAGAGACCGTCGCGCCGGACAAGTTGACAGCGTCATACATAGATATTAGATCCACCAACATTCCGCGGCTTGCTCAGCACTGAATGAACCCAGCGAACCTCGCGAGAGACGCCCACCACGTCGCACACGGTCGGGTAATGAATGATCCGTTTTCCGCATCGTTTGGGTACAACTCTGCTGCCTGGAGAGTCTCGACGACGACCCGGGGTCAGATCCCTTTCCGACGGGTAGCTCACACTCGCCCACCATATAGTAGTGACCACCATGGCGCCGTACAGCCGCGGGCTCTGGCAGGAGGACGAACACCAGCGCTTCCTCGAGGCGCTCAAGCGGTACCCTCGGGGCCCGTGGGCCGAGATCGCGCACTACGTGGGCACGCGCTCGGCGCGGCAGGTGCAGACCCACGCGCAGAAATACTACGAGAAGATCGAGCGCCACGTGCGCGGGCTCCAGCGGGACCGCCGCGGCGGCGCGCGGGTCCCGGCCGTGAGCCGCGCCGCCGGCGGGCTCACGCGCGAGCACGAGATCGACCAGGAGATCCTCGAGGCCTGCAGCCGCGCGCTCGAGCAGGGCGAGCGCCTGCCGACGCCGGCGCGGCCCCGGAAGGTCGACGGGTCCACGCGGCACCGTCGCGCGGGCGAACGGCGCCACTCCCACACGCAGTCGCCCGCGGGTGACGAGGAGGAGGACGACGACGATGGGCAGGGGAAAGACGCCGACGAATTGGACGAGGAGGAGGAAGAAGACGATGAGGAAGACGATGAGGACGAGCTGCTGCCGCTGGACAAATCGCTGGATTTCCTGATCGAGCTGCTCGCTGGGCTGGACGACCACCACGGGGGCGCGTTGGCGAGCCTCGCGGTCGAGGTCCAGCCGGCCGCGCACTACGCATGATACGACACTGACATGGAACCAGAGAAGGAACTACCCACGTAATGGGTGCGCTAATGAATAATGACACTAACGGATACTTTACCATTTTTTATCAAGGAAAAAAAAAGAAGAATGCAAAAAAAAAATCGAATGCGACGCATGGTCGTTTGCCATGTTGACGACGGCAACCAGCCACGATGTGATGTTGCAGCACCCACGGACACGGTGCATTGCTCGCTGTCCTTCACCTGGAAACGACGGAATGATCGATGATGGCCATCTCACATGTGCAAGATAAATAAATGTATTGGGGGCCGTCAATGTCCCTTGTGCTTTGTGTTGAAAATTTCGAGCGCCCGTGTTAGCTGGGACAAGCGCCTTTGTGGGTGCAGCGGCCAGAGACAACGCGGATCGGGATTCGAAAACCCCCGCACCGTCACCACCGGCGTCGTGCCATTTGCCGAACATTCTTTCGTTCGCGGCACAGCGCGGGCTCGTACCGTAGTGGCTTACGGTACTGCATCCACGTGGATCTTCACAGCGACAATAAAGCGCGCCCGCAATCCACCCACCCAGCGGAATCATGGGTCCAGCGCCCGGAACGCTCGCACAGTGTGCCGAGCGAGGCGGCGAGAGGCCAGAGCTCGCGTCGTGATGATGCTTCGAAAATGGCGGAGATAAGGTCCGTCGTGGCGGACCGGGGGGGGCATGTCTCTCGCTCGACCCCCTGTCCCATCCACCGGTTGGTTGGACTCACTCGACCGTCTTGTTCACCCACCGAGCGTGAACAGCGGGTCGTGGTCTCTCCCAAACAAACCAAAAAAAAATCCCCCTCTAGAACCAAGAAGAGAAAAAAAATGCCAAAGAGATCTCACCGTAGTGGCTGCAGTAAAGCGAATGAGATGCCAGAGCTCTCGAGAGGAACGGGGTGGAGATTGGATACGAGGAGGCCAGAAGGCGCTTCGATTCCACTGGACTCGGAATCAGGAACCGGAGACGGACGCCTCGAGGGCCCCAAGTGGGTTACGCCGCGCGAACAGGCTGGCGTCCACTCTGGCGCCACCGGCGCGGCTGCACCTAGTATGGGAACCCACCAATCGTATCTCAGTATGCTATCATTTATTAGCACAGGGTCAAAGCCCCGATGACGCGCCTTTCCGATATGTGAGATACTGAATTAATAGTATCTCAGGGTCGTTTGCGTCCAGTTTATGGGCAGGTGGGCGTGGTGGCTTCACCTGCGTTGGAAAAGTTGGTGGTTGTGATCCTGTCTTTGGGTGCGAGCGCTTGGCAGTCGTTCGCTGGATTTCCATTGGCGCTTCCGCTTGGCTTCAACACTGCAGCCCCACGGGTGCCACGGGTGAACCCAGCGTATCCGCTATTGTTCATCGATCGATCCAGCGCTCCTCCCTCCTCTCCCCTCCCCCTCCTCCTCCTCCTCCCCACCCACTCTCACGAAGGTCTCCATTTCAGAACTCGCTCCGTCGCGGACGTATCCCCACAATCTTGAGATCAGTGACGTTGCCTAGCATGAAGCGAGGTGTGTGGTCCGAGGAAGAACACGCGCGGTTCCTCCAAGCCATTCGATACTACCCGGAGGGCCCGTGGTCCAAGATCGCGGGCTGCATCGGCACGCGCTCGGCGCGCCAAGTACAGACCCACGCACAGCGGTACTATGAAAAAGTCCAGCGCCACGTGCGTGGGCTCCAGCGGGACCGGTCCAAGTCGACCCACAAGGAGCACCGCATCGACGAAGACATTCTGCGCCTCCAGCATCTCCACCGCGTCGCCAAGGCCGCGGGCGCCGGCGCCTCGCCGTCGAGCGCGCTGTCCTCGGCGGCGACCAACGGACCCCACGCGGAGGAGCCCCACCGACGGCTGTACCGAAGCAAAGACCCGCCGCCGTGTCTCCAGCGCCTCGCGGGGTTGCCGGCCCAGCCGTCCCCCGTGGGTGTCCACGACACGCCGCTCGTGTCGCCCCGTTTCAGTGCGCCCGCTGGATACCACTACGACCACCATGCTCACCACCATACCGGCTACTCGCACCCGGTGAGCCCCATGTACGACCACTCCAAAGTCATCGCCCACGGGCTCCAGTACCCACGCTACGAACCCGTGTACCACCAGTACCCGCCCGTGACGTCGCCGCACCAACGAGGCGGCTACCTGCCCATGCCGTCGCTGCCACCGATCATGACCAAGCTCTGTGAGCCGCACCACGAACAGCAGCCGTACAGCCCCTACTATTCCCAACCAACGGGCGCGAGCCCCACGGGCCGAGCCTCGCCGCACGACTCGCAAGTGATCACGAGCTCGATCCGCAGCACCACCGAGGACATCACGACGCCGCGGCTGCCGTCCGTTCGACCCACGCTCACGCTGCCACAGCCCGGGCTGCTCTTGCCACGGATTTTTTCGTAGTCTGCTAGGTTAGTGCCGGACGAGGAACAGTAGTCAGGCTCCCCTCCACTTTTTTCTTCCTGTACGCATATTTTAATATTTGGATTTGGGACTGAGCCCATATTCGTCTTGGATACTGGTACACACTGCACACTACGGATACGACACACATGACGGGTGGCGACTACGGCTGGCTGTGCCTCCACACGTTGGCCTGGATGTCACCGACGGTCTTGGCCAGCTTTGCCTGGAGCTGCTGCTGCTCGAGCGTGAGCGACTTGAGCGTGCGCCGCGCCTCGAGCCACCGCACCTGGCTCTCCAAGTGGCTGATCTCGGCGCGCATGGCGCGGAACTGGGACCGCTTGCGCGTCATAAACTCGCGCTGCGACTCGCGGTGCCGCTGGCGCCGTTCCTCGTCGGGCATCCGTGTGCACTGGCGTTTCTTGGGCGCGGGCCACACATAGTCGTTCACAGTAAAGTATTCCGTGCGTGTCTCGGTCGCTGCAAGTGGCAGCGGGTCGAGTTCCGGGCGAATGCGCTTGGGTGTCGACGAGGACGATGGCGACGAGGGTGTTGTTGGATGTGCGGGTGGTGGATTGGGTGCAAAGGCATCCGTCGAGGGCGTGGCGGTATCTGGTCGGTAAGCGGGGGCGAGGTCCATATCATGGTCGATGTCAAACTCGTCGAGCAACTGGTCCAGGAGGTCGTTCTCCATGAGAGACACGGAGACGACGAGCGAGTGGGAAACACAGACTGCCATGGGCCTCGTTGCACGCGAGTCCTCCGTTCGCTGTGGAAAGAAATGTGAGGGGTCCTGAGGACGACGACGCTGAGGAACCCCGTCGGGTGACTGTCTGGCAGCGCCGTCCTCGCCGACACCGGAGAGCCGGACGTCAAGGAACCATCCCTGGGCGGCACGACGAACCGAGAGATGTGATGGGATCGGTCACCCACAGGTGGGCCATCCACCAGCAACGTAGCGCAGCGCCGACAGCGAAGGGGCATCCGTCCAGAGTCCACCGAGGCGGCCGCTCGAGCTGCTGGCAGTCCGTGGGAGCAGATGCCCGCGGCTCCGTCCAGCGAACATCCCTGTGACGTCGACGTCGACACTTCGTTCCCACCGACGGCGGTCGCATCTCCATCCTGTTCACAGCGGGATAACACGGCACACTCCGAGCGAGCCCGTGCTCAGTCGGCGCAACCTCAAGAGGGGGACCAACACCGGGTATTTGGTGGTCGATGTCAGCTCCAGCTGGCGGTACGGAAGATGCCGGCCGCCAAAACTTGCGATTGAGTAATCCTGCGTGTGTTCTTGTTGCGCGCAGTGAGCCCATGGCGGAACAAACGGCCTCAACGAATGCCGTGCGAGCCGACTCCTTCCGACGACACCAGTCTTCTGATAGTGGATTAGCTGACGCTTCAATGCAACGATACCATCGTATCCCGACCACCCGGGATCCCAGGCTCGCTTCGAAAGTGTCAAGCTTTTTTTTTTTTTGGTGGTCTCCCAGTACAGTCAACGAAGCCAGCGCAGTGGCCCTTCAACGCGAACGGCCACTCGGGACTCTCAATCGCAGCAAATGCAATGCAACTCCACTTTCTCCATCTGCGAGTCCGGATTCCAGATGGGCACTCGGTTAGGCAGTCATCCGTTGTTCATTGTCCGCCGCGTCGCCGCCGTACAGATGGGCTCGCATCATGCAACGTGTGGCCTGATCAAAAGAACTTGACTGTATCCATTTCGTGCTTCAAGCAATTTGTCGTCCACTGCGCTCTGGATGGAGCTTTGAACGGCGATACATTTTCCTTTGCCGAGCGGAGACTTTCAAGAGCCGGTTGAGACCGTCCCGAGCGCGCGCGCAGAAGGTGTGCGAGGCGTCGTCCGATCGATAGTCGCGGACAGCTCTCAAAGAGTAAAATAAATAGAGAGCGTTCCAACTCTCCACAACCGTCTGAATGCCTCGCTTGCATCGGATGCGATCTGGTTCGGGCGTGCTGTTTGGCGCGTCACGAGTGTCTGGCGATCCGTGTAAAGGTCCAAAGAGCCACATGGACCGGACTGGGGAAGTGTAGCCATTGGGCTAATATGAGCAGCTCCAAACACCGTTCATATTCTAGCTTAGTATCAGGAACCAACCTGGTTAGGCTTTGGTTCAAAATATGCAACTAGCCTAAAAAAATACTAATATCAGTCTCAGCGTCGTACTTTATCGGGCAGCGTCTTGTGAATGGAGCCCACTCCATTTCCCGATCGTTCCACCACCTTTCGCGACCATGAGCAATCTCCCGCCGGCGGCCCCTGCGGCGCCCGTCGCTGCCGCCGATGCCTCGTCCTCACCGGCGACCACCCGTAAGAGCGTGCGTGGGGACCCGAGTCTCCCCAAGATGTACCCCAAGCCCGTGACGATGCTGGTGATCGGCATGGCCGGCAGCGGCAAGACCACGCTCATGCAGGTACGGTGGCCCGTGTTTCTCCATGGTGGCGTTGAAAAAGTCGCTGACTGTACACTCCTGTGGGGGATTTATGTTGGATGGACGACAGCGCATCGCGACCCATGCGATCGAGCGCGGGCTCCGCAACTACGTGATCAACCTGGACCCGGCCGTGCGCAAGACTGGGTACGGCGCCAACATTGACATCCGTGACACGGTCGACTACAAGCAGGTCATGGCCGAGTACGGGCTGGGCCCGAACGGCGCGATCATGACGTCGCTCAACCTCTTCGCGACGCGGTTCGACCAGGTCGTGGACCTCGTCGCCAAGCGCAGCGACGAACTCGAGTACGGTTCCAGGTTGTGTGTTTGAAGATGGAGGGGCATGACTAACCGAAATCGGCTCTCTTTTTTGTTTGTTTGATTCTACAGCTATGCTGTGGTGGACACGCCCGGCCAGATCGAGGCGTTCACGTGGTCGGCCTCGGGCACGATCATCACCGAGTCGCTGGCGACGCTGTTCCCGACCGTGATCGTGTACGTCGTCGACACGCCGCGCACGGCGAGCCCCAACACGTTCATGTCCAACATGCTGTACGCGTGCAGCATCCTGTACAAGCTCAAGCTTCCGTTCGTGGTCGTCTTCAACAAGATCGACGTGCTGCGCCACGACTTTGCGCAGGAGTGGATGACCGACTTTGAGGCCTTCCAGACCGCGCTCGACCAGGTCCAGGACGACAGCTACATGGGCAACCTCTCGCGGTCGCTGAGCCTCGTGCTCGAGGAGTTTTACAACAACCTGAGCTCGGTCGGCGTCTCGGCCGCCACGGGCGAGGGCATGGACGCGCTCTTCGCGGCCGTCGACCAGGCCGCCCAGCAGTACGAGGACGAGTACCTGCCCGAGCTGCTCGAGCGCATGAAGGCCCAGGAAGCCAAGACCCAGCAGACCCAGGCGACCAACCTCGCGCACGTCATGCAGGACATGGACATCTCCCGCGACCTCGACGGTGAGCCCAAGGCGTCGATCCCGGCCGGGCCGCGAACCGATCTGTAACGATCGCTAGTATCCACGTCTAGTTTCCACCTATTCATCGATCTCATACGTCTAGTCCCGTAAATAAATTGCCACCCGCACAGAAAGAACACCATGTATACCGACTTGTATTCAAGTGTATACTTCCGTCTACTTCCGACGTGGAACGCCCCCCAAAAGGGCGGAAACCTCCTTCCTCCCCTCCGTCCCCCATCGTCCGGGCGGTCGCGTGGCGCTTCTCCTCTCCTCCCCTCTCCTCTCCACGGGGGTCCGCTCCGCTCTGGTCATTGGCCATCCCCTCCCTCCTCCATCATGTCGTTCCGCTCCGAGGACTCGTGGCGCTCGAGCGCCATGTCGGCGGGCCGCATGGGCCGCGTCATCGCCCAGAACAGCGAGCTCGAGGAGGAGGCGCTCGCGCGCGGGCTCCGCGAGCAGGCGCGGCTCGCGGCGCGCCGGCTCGTGACGCCCGAGACGGCGTTCTACCGCGTGCTGGACGAGGCCAAGGTGTACGCGATCGACATCCGCGCCAAGCCCCGCGACGGCCAGCACCCCGACGACGACGGTGACGACGAGGAACAGGAGATTGTGAGCATCATGGAGATGGTCAAGAGCGCCGGGCGCACATCGTCGCGGGACCGCATCCAGATGCAGAACGACCGCAATGGTACGTCCGCATAGGGATGGCGATGTGGCGTTGTGTCAGAGAGGTGGAGAGCTGATGTGTTGTGGGTGGTTTGGTTTCTTTTGGGCAGCGTACTGCGTCAAGAAGATGCCCGACGAAGTGGTCGCGAGCAGCGGCCGTCTACGGTGTCCGTACGGGCCGACCCAGCAGCTCACGACGTTCATCCAGCTCGCGCACATTGACAATGGGTACATGATCCTCTCGACCCAGCAGCCCAAGCCACGCGGCGGCGTCGTGGACAAGCTCTTGCTCGAGAAGCTGCCCGACTCGGAAAAGCCCGTGCAGGAAAGTGGCCGCTTTTACTATCGCGTGCTCGTGCCGATCGAGCTCCGTCGCGGACCGGACCTGCTCGCGCCCATTGTGTCGCGGCAACTCTTCAAGAACGCCGAGGAGATTGTCGAGTGCAGCGAGATTTACCGCTGTCCGCAAAGCGCCGTGACGTTTGTCAAGCTCGCGTACGAGGACGGATGGCTGTTCGAGACGCTCAACTCTGGGATCCGCGTGCTAGAGCGGCTCGCGACCGAGCCCGAGATCGAAAATGGCCAGTTTTTCTATATTGTGCGCATCCCCGTGGGCATCCGCGTCGCGCCCAACATCATGGCACAACGTGCAGGCAAAGGATACCGACTCCACTCGATCGTCGAAGGCTCCCAGCGCTTCACGCCTCCAGGTAGCAAGATCACGTACGTCAAAGTCTGCCGCGAGAAGAGCGCTCGGTGCACGTGCTCGCACAGCCACCAGAACCATGACATTGGAGCCGGCGCCGGGTCGAGTCCGAAGGCTCGCGTGCGGCTGGAGCTCAGTGAAGAAGAACGGCGTCTGATCCCGCGGTCGTCTTCCACGTCTTCTTTGTCAGGCGCAGCATCGGCATCGTCTTGCTCGGGTGGTTGGATCTTTGAAACTACCATGGACGGGCAGCTAGTGCTCGACCCGATCCCAAAGCCCATCGAGCGCCAGATCGAGCGTCTGTTTTATCGTGTGCTCGAAGACGCCGAGGTACTCCCGACCCCTGGATTCTTTGGCGCGACCCCTTCGACTGACAATAACCGATCGGATCCACCGGGATCTTCTTCATCATCTTCGAAGAGGAAGCGTTTGAAGGACACTCTGATAGAATGCAGTGAGCGGATTGTTCCTGCTGTCCACCAGTCTGACGTCGTTGGTGCCAAGGTCCCCCAGCTCGCCTTTGTCAAGCTTCGCCACGACGTTGGTTGGATCTGTGAGCGGCAATTGCAGCCACCGTACCGATACGTGCTTGAACAAGTCCAAGGGTTTGCCGTTACCCGAGACGATCCCAAGTTCTATCGAGTTCTCGTCCCTGTATACCTTCGCTCAGCTCCAGATTTCGAGTGCCCCCGGCTTCCCGGCGTCAACCCTCTTGCCGTGGGTTGCGTGTTTGAAAGCTCGCTTCAGTACACACCACCCGGTAGCCGTATTACGTACATCAAGGTGTCAAGCGATGCAGCGGCCTCGTCTAACAGTGGATCCAGTGGATGGGTGTTCAACCAAACACCGAGCGGCGACAAGATTGTTGAGGCAGTAGACGATGATCCTGAAAAGAAGCAAGGGAAGTTCTTCTTCCGTGTGGTGTGTGCGAAGAAAGAAGTGCTTCTATCGCCGGAACGAAGCGGCGAGGTTGTCAAGTTTCTTTTCGAGAACACATTCTTTGCGGCGGAGATGGAGTACACCATTCCGCGCACCCAAGAAACCTACGTGCGTCTGTCCAAGGAGAAAGGATGGGTGCTGCTTGACGCTCCAAATGCCAAGGAAGACGAGCTCACCCTTCAGCGTCTCCACGAGGATATGTTTAATCTATACCAGATGCCTCCGAGCTGGGCAAGCATCGGTCACCCGAATCGCACATGGTTCAAGGTTCCGGACGAGACGTGTCGGACCATTTTGGTTGAAGAAACGCTCCTACAGATGCACATTTTCAAGAGCCGCAACATTCTTGCAGCATCCTCGCAAGGCCGAGAGAATGTGCCGCTCAGCCGCCAGGGCTCCGTATCGCTCAAAGACGGCTCGGTCGTGTGGCCGTGCACACTGGAAGAGATCAAGCATAGTGCGAGCGCGCTGCTGTTTACATTTCCGTGGAAACAGGTGTGGTGGATCTTCGAGATGCCGAACGGTGACAAGCACAGCGTGGAACTCCAGCACGGACTGCGCGGCGGGTTCAAGGCCGTACTCTTTGACGGCGAAGTGCAGGTCCAGAACCGCAGCGTGGGGGACATCCTGTGGGACGCCGGGAGCGAGTTTGTGTTCGAATGGAAGAACCACACGTTCAAGGTCATCATCGCATTGGAGGGCGCGTTCTTCTCGCAGTACCTCCAGTTTTACAGCTACTCGCTGCTCGTGGACGAGGAAGAGATCGTGCCGCTGGCGTTCTAGACCCCAGGGCAGTGTATGTGTATGTACTTAGTGGAGCATCTTACAATAGGGGACCAAGCCAAGAAGAACACGAGAGATCCTAGTTTTAACCCTCGCGACATTCTCGTCCTGAGTTGTTGAGACAAGAGAGCAGAATTTGTTGGAACTTCCAACTTGGAAGGCGACCATCAAACGGCGTTGTTGAAGCGGAGGTTGATCGCTTTCAAGAGGGATTCGGTACCAGAGTGTTGGTCGAACTTGTGGTCAAGAAATGCGAGGAGGTCCGTCCGGTCCATTGACGAGAAGAGCGTCGACCACAGCTATGCCGAGCGGAGTCTTCCAGCGGAACCCGCGCAACGTGCGGTGCGTTGTCTCTTCTACACTAGAGGCACTGGGGTATCGGTCATCTGACGCCTTCTGTGGCATGGTGGCGGTGGTGTTTTTGTGATGCGTCGATGTGACCAAACAGCATCGCGGCCTGGGTACTCGCGGGCGCGGCCTTCGCCGCGTGGTGGCGCTACGACCAGCAGAAGGAGCGCGAGTTCTCGGACGCGGAGATCAACAAGTGGAACCAGGAGGTGCTCAGCAAGACGCGCACCAAGTCGGAGAAAGAGCGCGCGGCGAAGTAAAGCGCCCTCAAGTAAAGCGCCCTCGCGTGACGGTCTCCATTAATTGTCACCACAATATATTGCTTTGCGGAGTCGTGGGGCTGCCTGCGCAGTGACATGTCGTCTCGACCGTGGCGCCGTGGCCCACATTAAAACGCAGGTCCCAGACCAGAGCGACCGTGTCCCACTGGGACACAGTCGCTCGACACTTGGAAGGTTGCCTGGGAGTCCCAGGCAGCCTTCCAAAGAGCCACCCCAACTTTGGAGAGACCCGCAGTTGCTAAAATCCGTTGGGGCCATGAAGCCGTTCGAGAACCCGGCCAAGCTCGCCAATGACCCGCGCGGGATGACCTACGGGTACGTACAAACAGCCAACCCCACGGACGTCCCGGTGTGCCTCTCCATGTCGACCGGATGATGGGAGTGATGCCTTTGGCGGTGTCTTGTCACGAACTGACGGATTGTTTGTGGACTTCTTTCCCGACCCCAGCAAGGCCGCGGCGCTCGCAGGCGGCACGTTGGCACTCGCATACTACATTATGATGCGTCGCGACACGCGCCAGCCCGTGGCGCCACCGCGCGACGTCGGCACGACGCAGCAGGTCGCGACGAAGCCGCCATCAAAGAAAGTGAGCGTGGACGAGAAGGCGTAGAGGCGGACAGGCGGCCCGGAACATTCTTCGTGCGGGGATCTTTTTGCGACGGTGAGAACAGGAACCAGTCACAGTATTTCTTTCGTGCTCACTTGACCTTTTGGGAACTCCGCTCCAAAAAGACAGAGAGAATAAAAAAAAAAAGAGTCATGTCGATGCTAAGTCGCTTTTTTGCGGGGGAGAGGTGGTGGCCTTTTCGTTCCCACAGATACGTTCTGTCTGACTCTTTTCGTTCTCAGGCCGCCAAAGCGTCGCCCCCGCGGTGTTTCGTTCTCCAAAAACCTGAAGAAGAAGAACCCGAGAACAAAAAATACTCTCGCCCAAAAGTGAAGGATGCATGTCGGTGGGTTGGTGGAGGCGCGCCACGTCATGGCATGGCAGGCCCATGACGCCATGGCATGCGCCAACCCACCTCGTTCTTGGTGTGAACCGCGCGTTGGGTGCACTCGTGTCAAGAGTGGCTCGACAACCCGCCTGGGAGGGCCAACGCAGAACAAGAACCACACACGGCCGAGGCGTCCGGTGACGTGCAGTGATGCGTCGTGGTCAACTATCTGAACGTCCCTCAAGGAAATCCCCATCAGAATCACTGCCGTGCTTCCGCCCGGCGAAGTGCCCTCGGTCTTTTCTCTTTCCGTTGACTTTTGAGAGCCTTTTTGTTCTCCATGATGGCCTTCGTTTTTTTGTGAGGCGACAAAGAGGTCCAACAAAACCCACAAAAAACTCATCCACCGACTACCTCTGACAATCGATTCATTGGAAGATACACCGACCTGTTCGGTCCACTGCTGAACGAGATGAAAGGTCATCCATTTATTGCTATAATATATACCCGCTTGAAACCATTTCTATATTTCAAAATCGTTTTCCAAGGGGATATCGCCCTTTTCGGGCACTTCATCTCACAGAACCCACTCGGCGGCCGTCCTCATCTCCCTTTTCTGTGTGGAAAAAAAAAAAAACTGGCCCCGGCCAGTGGCCGCTCGGCTGCCAGCGCCGGTGGCATGTGCTCCCACAGTCTTTGCCA
Organism: Pythium rishiriense; assembly: GCA_023335895.1. NCBI lineage: Eukaryota > Oomycota > Peronosporomycetes > Pythiales > Pythiaceae > Pythium > Pythium rishiriense. The sequence continues at coordinate 30,705 of JAADVT010000156.1, forward strand.
GCGCCTCCCAGTCACATGATGGCGTGCGGGGGCCCCGCGTCGCGGCCGCCTGATTCCTCGCGGCACCAGCCGCGTCTGCGGCCGGGGCGTTTATTCCTTTTCGCCATGCTGCTGCTCGCTGCCGCGACTGCCATGGCGTCCGCGCCGACTGCCATGGCCACGCCCCTCTCGGACGCGGACGTGCTCAACGGCACGTCCAACGACACGGCCTCGCTACTGGCCTCGAGCGACCTCACGGCGGTTTTCTACCGGCACTTTAACAGCGGCGTGATCGTCGCGCCGCTGGCGCTGCCCGACGCGACGGCGCTGCCGGCCGAGATCACGCGGCGGCTCACGCCGCTCGGGCTCGCGTTCGACCAGCTCGACGGGTTCCTCCAGCGCGCGCTGCTATGGGACGCCGGCTACATCTGGAGCCCGACCAACACGACCAACGCCACGACGACAGCGACCAACACGACCACCCGGAGCTTGTTCCTCAAGGTCTACACGCGCCACGGCGTGGCCATGTCGGCGCTCGCGCCGTCGCGGAGCCAGATGGAGCGCGCCGGGTGCGCCGTCCAGAGCTGTCCGTCCGACGGCTTCGGCTCGACGCTCCGTGCCACGTCGTGCCAGAAACAACAGGACGTGCTGGCGGTCGTCCAGTGCGCGATCGACGAGGCCGCCTCGGGCAGCGGCGTGGCCATGGCCGCCGACGGCCGCCAGCGGTCCGTGTGGACGACCTACGATACGGAGGACCGCGGCGCCGTCCAGGATCTCAACAAGACCGAGCTCGCGGCGCCCGACGTCAACGTCGCCCAGTACGAGTGGTACCCCGACAACGAAGTCCGCAGTGGCGAGCCCGAGGCCGGCGCACCGCCGACCGTGCGGCTGCTGTCCATCCACACGGTGGCCTTTACCGACGAGCCGCCTGTGGGCCAGTGCCCACAGGCGCGGACCGACCCACGCGGCGACCTACTGCCGACGCTCACGATCCCGTGCGCGCCCTACAGCGCCGTAGCATCGTCGTCATCGTCGTCCACGTCCGGATCGTCTGGACGAAGGCTCGCGACGGGCGAGGAGTGGACAGCACCCCAAGAAAGCCAGCTGCTCCAGTCGTGGCTCCAGTCGGTCGCACCCAAGTCGGTGGCCGCGGCCCCGACGCCTGGCGGCGGTGGGGGTGCCAAGCCCTCGCGGCCCGGGGGAGGCAACTCGGGACCGACCGGATCTGACAGCGCCACGAGCCCTTCCGCACCAGGAGAGATCCCAGGCCAATCCAATCGTGTCCCGGCCGGCGGAGGAGGCGGGTTCAACATGGTCAACTTGGTACCCATCCTCATCGGCGCGCTCGCGCTCATCGCCGTGGTGATCGCGTTCGTGGTGTTGCGCAAGCGCAAGCACTCCAAGCACACGGGGCGTGGCATTGACTACGGGCCGTACTCGCACAATCCGCTCATGAAGACCGACGACGCGTACTACGACGGCTCGGCGTTTTTGTCACCCGCGCCAGGGATCGGCGTCGCGGGCCCGTCGTCGGCCTCGGCGCGCTCGCGCCAGCTCGACCTCGAGAACGACTTTCACTCGTCCAACGACAGTAACCGCTCGCTCGGGCGCTCGACCAAGTCCCAGGACCCGGAGGTGACGCGCGCGTCGTCGGACCGCCGCCGCAAGCTGTCCAAGTCACTGTTGATGACGAGTCTTCGGCGCGTGATCAGCGAACCGTCGAGTGGTACCACGGCGGTCTCACGGCCAAGTCTCGACACGGAGCACCTCAAGCTGCTCCAGACCGATCCGAACCTGTCGGCGAGCCGCATCAGCTACGACAAAATTGTGTTTGAACGCATGATCTCGCTCAGCTCGCGGTACGAAGTGTGGCTCTGCCAGTACGAAGGCGAGGAGCTCGCAGTGAAGCGGCTCTCGCAGCGTCCGACCCTAGTCGACCTCGACGAAGAGCTCTCGCTTGCGAGTGCGTCAGCGGCTTTGGAGAGCGAGGACGCCAACATGTCGAACGCCGTGGAGGCGTTCGTCGCCGAGATCCAAATCACGGCGGCGCTCGAGCACCCCAACTTGGCGCGTTTCGTCGGCGTCGCGTGGGCGAGACTCCCAGTCGACTCGCTGTGTCTTGCGATGGAGTACCAGACCAACGGCGACCTGAGGACCTACATCGCGCAGCACCGAGAAAAGCTTTCGACGTGGAACCGCCTCAAAATGAAGTGGGCCAAGGGCGTGGCGAGTGGTCTCCGGTATCTGCACAACCAACGTCCTGTTGTGCTCCACCTGGAGCTCAACTCGACCCACGTGCTGCTCTCAGATCGTCTCCAGCCCAAGCTCATCGACTTTGGCGAACGCCTTAGTGCCGAGGACTGGACGCAGTTGAGGATATCGGGCGATGCGCCCGTGACGTCCAATTTGTCACTCCTACAGCAACAGCAGCGCAATTTCCCGTACTGGGCGGCGCCCGAGGTGCTCCGCGGCGAAGGCCACTTGATGGCGTCCGACGTGTACTCGTTCGGCATGCTTCTCGTCGAACTCGACTCGTGCAAGCTACCATTCCAGGACACCAAGAACACGAGCACCGGTGGAAAGCTCAAGCCGTTCCAGATGATGAACATGGTCATCTCCGGTCGACTCATCCCATCGGTCACGGCTTCGTGCCCCGACGAGATCCGCGAGATTGTCGAGCGCTGCACGGACCTCGTTCCGGCACGGCGTCCGAAGATGTCGGAGGTCGCGCGCATGCTTGAGCTTGCGGATTTCGAAACAGTGGTGTGAGATTGGCACCCGGTACCACACCAAAACCAACCCAACCCACATGGCATTCCACGGCGGATGCATGTACAGACAGCAGAGGAGGAGAGCAACGACTCTCATGTAGGAAGAAGGGATATAATGTAGGTAAGGACGCAATATGAGCCCCACCCGATCACAGCGGGGACACCAAAACAGAGTTGAGGACTTGCGACCCAACAGAAGTCGTGGCACATGTGCTTGGAGGATAAATAAGACCTTGATTCTGTTGGTAAACACTACTCACTACTCGAAAGTGAAGGGCGAAAAAAATAAGCTGCTACTGGTACACATCCACACATCCACGACTCCCGCGCTGGCTGCTCGCGCGTCCGCCACGTTGCCGTACGGCTCCTGGGCCTACGTGTCGGCGCTCGTGTGTCGACGAGGTCGTTTCCCGCTCCCCAGTGGGATAAATACATTATTGTGCTGGCAAGACGCTGACGAGCTGCCTTCGCTCGACTCGATCTCCTGTGCTTGATACGTCCGACTCCCCGTCTCAATTCCACTCCATCTGCTCGAGCTGCCTGACAACTTCGCGTGCCGTTGGGCGACCGCACGGCTCCACGTTGAGACACTTGAGCGCGAGCTCACGCAGCTGCGGTGGACAGGTCTCACCGAACGTGGGCTGCATCGAGCCGGCCATGACCATCTTGAGGATGTGGAAGGGCTGCAAGTGGACGCCCGTGTCGCTGCTGCCGTACTGGAGTTCGTGGTACGGCGACTGGCACGTGTCGATCTCGGAGAGCACGACGCCGAACGAGTAAATGTCGGATTTCTCCGTGTACGACGTTCCGCCGAGCACTTCGGGCGCCGTCCAGTAGGGCGTGCCGACGCCGAGCGTCATGCAGTCCCGCTGGACGGAGCGGCTCACGCCAAAGTCCGTGACTTTGGCCGCGAGCGGCTGGTCGCGCACAAGAATGTTGCGCGACTTGATGTCCCGGTGGATCAGCACCGGCGCACGCGAGTGGAGGTACTGGAGCGCCTTGGCGATGCCGAGCGCGAGCACGCGCTTCTGCTGGGGCCACGTGAGCGCATGGCCCTGGCGCTTGAGAAAGCTCTGGAGGTCGCCGCCGGGCATGTACTCGATGACCATGCACAGCCGGTCGAGCGTGGTCCACGCGACGCCCAGGAAGCGAGGAATGTTGGCGTGGTGGAGCGACGCCGTGATCTGGATCTCGTCGACAAAGGCCTCGACGTCCTCGATCCGCACGCGGTGCGACTGGAGCAGGCGCTTGACCGCGATCGGGTGCGCGTCGAGCTCGGCGAGCCAGACCTCGCCAAAGCCGCCCTTGGAGAGCTGCTTGTGGAACTGGATGCGCTCGAGCGCGACCCGCTTGTTGTACAAATTGAGGTCGTTGACGAGCACTTGGGTCATGCGGTCCCACGAGGCCATGCTGGTCGTGTCCGAGGCCGCGGTCATGACCGACGACGACGACCGACGGGGCAGCTTCTTGCGGAGCAGGTCGCCGTCGGCCTCGGACGGCGGCAGCGCCGACAGCGCGCGCCCGGCGTCGCCGGCCAGGACGTCCCCACTGCCACCACCGTTGGCTCCTCCGGCCGGTGGCGACGGAGACAGCAGCGTGTGTTGGAGCGAGCGGCCCCAAATGTCCTTGTACGGGTTGGCCGAGGGCCCACAGAGCCCCGTGCAGCACCCGGGCTTGCCCGCAGCCACACGGCGGCGGTGGCAGTACCAGCCCACGAACGCGGCTATCATCACGACAGCCGCGAGCCCGAGCGGCAGCACGACGTAGAGCAAGACCATGTGGCGCTTCTCGCCGGCCTTGAACTCGTCGAGCCACGGCGTGACGATCGCGCCAAAGTTCGGCTCGACCCAGTTTTTCTGGCTCGCGAGGTCCTTGCGGTACACGTCGCACGGCACGATGAGCGAGCCGTAGTTGCCGGCGCGCGGGCAGTTGTCCCACGCCGGCTCGAGCTCGTTCGGGATCGTGTGGACCCCGAAGACGACGTAGTCGGTCTTGTTGAGCGGGTCATTCCACGAGTGGCGCAGCATGTTGATACCGGGGACCATGTCGTCGTTGCCGCCCGTGGCCCACATGGCCGTGTGGGTCCCCGAGTCCGAGACCGACTCGGACGCGCACCGCACGGCCGGGAGCATCTGGTCGCCGGTACAGTTCCGCGACCGGAACGTCAGGCGACCGCTCGGGTCCGTGCAGTTGCTCGTCGTGCACCCGGTCGTGTCGAAGCGGCTGAGCGGCACGGCGATCTCGCTCATGGGCACGCCCCCCACGGTGTAGAGCTTGACGAGCCCGGCGTCCGGGTTCGGGTCGAGCCCGTAGCCCGAGTCCCAGACCAGCGCGCGCTGGAGCAGCGCCGGGAGGTCCTCAAAGCGGAGCCCGACGGCGTTGAGCCGGTCGACGATCCGCGCTGGGAGGTCCGAGGTCGCGATCTGGATCTTGTCGGCCGTGGCGCCGGCGAGGTGGCGCCGGTAGAGCTGCTGCGCGAGGTCCGAGGTCGAGCCATCGAACGAAAAGTTGGGCGTCAACGGCACCGACGACGAGAGCCTTCGTCTCCGCGGGTCGGCGTCCGGCGTCCGGAAAAGCAAGTTCTGAATGTCCGGTGTCCGGAGGAGCACGTTCTGGACGTCCGGCGTCCGCAGCACGGCCGCGAGAGCCGCGAAAACGGCAAGTGCCGCCGTGAGCGCGAGCGCCAGATGGAGCGGGCGACGACGCGATGGCACCATATTCCGGTGCGGCGCCATGGTGTCGCGACAGGCTGTGGGCGCGTGCGGTAATTTATGAGTGATCGGGGAATCGCCACGGGTTCTCAAAATTTGCATGGGACCCCTCAGTCATGGACCGTTTCCCCAGCGATGTGCACGAGTCACTCGGGATGGAATCCGGAAAAGGGAAATGGGGCCCCGTTTTCCCCACTCCCAGAATCCAGCGTCCAGAGTCCAAAGCGACTTCCGGACGAACGATCGGGCTCGGCCGTCGATTTGTATCGGCCTTTGTTCTTTCTCTTTGGCTGGCTCCCCCCTCCGCCGCTGGGCACACACCCCGGCAGATCAGCTCCGACAGGGTCCCACTGTCTCCCCACCTGTTTATTCCCACAAGTCTTTCGGTCGCCAACACGGCGAGTTTGTGTTCCCGGGCCGGTTGAAGTTCGGACAACACGAGCCCGCAGTTGCGCGTTTCTCCGGAAGATGGGGCGTTTGGTGGCGGTGGAACCGTTTCTTTTCCTCGTTTTCCGAGCAAAACAAGTCGCCGTATTTTACCATCCTTCCACCGTGGCTGCATCCAGGAGCGAGTTGTCGGTCCTGTCGCCCGGCAGATTGTTGCAGAACGACAAGCCGCGCTTTGGGTGCTTGGGGGTCCGCTGGCTGTGTGGCCCATGCGCGATGTTGTACGTACTGTACGGTACAAGGCGCCTACATGCGCCACCACGAGAAGCCTGGGGCGGAGGAACCCACGCAACAACAAACGATGCAAAAAGCAGCATTGAAAAACGAAGAAACAGGAAAGATCTTTTTGTTTTTTGTCCCGACACTCTGTTCTTGGGAACGCCGGAAAGAACGAGATGTGCCTGGACCTCCCACCCAAATGGAGATGTTGACGCAAGAATGCTCCAGACCAGAGTTTGTTTTCCTACCGTCTGCTGGGAGTTCACGAAGAATTGATCCAACATGGAACACATTCTTGCTCCAGAGCGAGCCGCATGTGCCCCAGTTCTTCGCGACTGGAGGTGGGATGCTGTCACACACAACGACCTTGGCAGTGTAAAACCCAGTTTTCTGGGACAGTCGTTGGTTGCCGATCTCTCCACTTCGCTCGTGCTCAGGTGTGGATGTTGCGGCGCGCCGACGGCTCAGCTGGTGGCGGCCCAACCCAGGCTTGGTGGTGTTTGCGTCGGTGCATCGTTTTGTTCCGCACAAAGATGGACCTTGGATGACTGAGTTGCGTTTTAGACCAATCATCGTTGTTCTCACGACTATGCTCGCTGGACGAGAGCAGAACCGACTCTTGTTCCACCATTCTGAAATGGATTAAGTTAAAACTGAGAGACAAACTACCCTTGTTGTCTTGTCTTGACTGAAATTTTTGTCACTAAATTCAGTGTATTTAGCGTTTCGGGGGGGAGATACCTACAGCATCTCAGAACATGACGCGCTGATGTCGACCACACGCGTTGGGTAAGTTTGCAGGTATCGGTATGTATACCGGTATACATTCTCAAGAGATCTGTGACGTGTGTGCGTTCCGGTGCACGACGATAGGGGCCAAGGTCTCCACTACAGCGCATAGTTTACGCTGCAGCGCAGCGTCTGGAAGAGCTCCTGGGCCGTCGGACGCATCTCCGGATCGTGCTGAAGGCAGCCGGTGATCGCGGTCTGGATAACCTCGGGCGCCTCACCACTCTGGCTCGGCCGCAGCGTGCCTTCCAGGACCATGTTCAGGATCTGGAAGTGCTGGAGCTTCTCACCCGCGGGGCCTCTGGCGTTGTGGTACGGCAGCAACCCCGTGTCCAGCTCGGTGAGCAGCACGCCCAACGAGTACATATCCGACTTTTCGGTGTATCGGAGACCCCCAATGACTTCGGGCGCCGTCCAGAACGGCGTCCCCACGCCGGCAGTCATCGTTTGGTCCTTCTTGCGGCGACTGACGCCAAAGTCAATGAGCTTGGGCTCCAAGTCGGTGCTCAGCAACACATTCCGGGACTTGAGATCGCGATGGATGACTACCGGCGTTTGTGCGTGCAAGTACGCGACGGCACTGACGAGCCCTCGGGCCATGGCCAACTTTTGGTCGGCCCAGGTGAGTTCATGGCCGGTTGTGCGTAGTACGTGTGTCAGATCACCGCGCGGCACGTACTCCATGACCATGACAAGATTCTCGAGGCTGTTCCACGCAACGCCCAGAAACTGTACAATGTGTGGGTGGCGCAGCCCGGCGCTGAGCTGAATCTCGTAGGTGAACGTCGAGACGTCGTCAAACGATGGGTTCTTGGTGCGCAGCAAGCGCTTCAGTGCCACGGTCTGACGGTTGCAGTAGCCCACCCAAACTTCGCCGTAAGCTCCCTTGGAAATGAGCTCATCGAAGTGGATATGGTCGTACGCGACTTGCATGTTGACCAGATTGGGATCACCCAGGAGGATCTTCATGACAGAACTCGACGCGCCACTGTCGTACTCGTCGATCGCGTGGAGACTGGGTTTCCCTGACGTTGTGGAGCGCCCGCCTGCGTCCGTGTACATTGTCAATCGCTCCGAGTCGGAGCTCCAGGATCGCACGCCTCGCTTGGTAACTGATGGCGGGGCTGGCGACAACAGCACGGACGGGTCGACTCCAACGCGATGCGATCCAAGATTTTGAGACTTCAGCTTCGATTTCCTTCGAAGCACCACGCACACAAGTACCCCGACTAACAGCAGCACACCGGCGATGATCGGGATGAGTAAAATGGTGTTGAAGCCGCTAGCAGCAGGCTTTTCATACTGGGTGAGCCATGTGGAAACGATCTCGCCATATACAGGAGCCTTCATCCGAGCGGCAATTGTCGAGTTCATTTGGCTCTGCATATAGCACGCGATCGAGATCGCGCCAACGCCGGGTGCAAACTTTTTGTTGGCGTTGGCTGCACAGCTGTCGTATGCGGGCTCGTGGTCGCTGGTATCCGTGTGGATGACCGCGACCGAATAGTCCTTGCCGCCGTCGGTGTACTCGTCTCGCCAGGCGTGGTTGAGGAGCCGCATCTCCGGGATCATCGAGTCGTTCCCGCCTGTTGTCCACATTGAAAGGTGGATCTTGTCATCGATTGTGATATCGTCGACGACACACTGCGCCACGGAGATCATTTGGTCGCCGTTGCACTGGGCAGACTTGTACCAGATCGCGCCGTCGGGTTGCGTGCATTTCGTCACGGTGCATCGCGCGACATTGAGAAACGAGTCCTTGGAAACTGCGATGTCGGCCATCGACACGCCGTCCATCGTCCACACTCGACGGACCTCACCGTCGGGGCGGAGCACGTAGCCCGTGTCCCACAGCAGGGCGCGCTGGAGAAGGCCCGGGAGCTCCTCGAACGTGACGCGAGTGGCGTCGAGCCGCCTCTGAACTGGCTCCGGGAGCTGGGCCGTCGTGAGCGCGAGCCGGTCGATCGTCGCATTTTGGGCAGCGCGCGCATAGTACTGCCGCGCGAGGTCGGACGTCGTGCCATCCCAGTGGAACCCTAGCGACGCGTTGGTCGAGGACGGCGCCATGGCGGTCGAACGAGTGAGTCTCTCGTATAATAGCCGAGTCGTTTATAGTCTGCTGCCACACAGACGTCTCTCGGGCGTGAGACACGCAGAATCGTCAGTGTCGACGTCGCGTGGAGCCGGCCGAGGGCTCCGCCACGTGATTCCAGCCGCATGGAAGCCGCCGTCCACCCGGTTTCTTGGCGCTTCGGGTGGGTGTCGGCCGTTTTCTGTCAAGCGAGACCTGCCACATCCTATATTTTATCCCAGGTGTGAGCCCATATTCATACAAATGCCTAATTCATATGCCTCTATTATAGTATATGTCGTGAAAATCATGGCTACAGTGAGTTTTTTCTTCTTCTTTTCAGAGACGGTTCGGCACACACACCAACGTCTCAGATACACAAGTGATCCTCTCCCGCAGAGACTCCTTGTGGGAGGAACCCCATTTTTGCCGTTTGGATGGCGCAACGTCTCCGCGTCGTGCTTGTCGGCTTCGCCGTCGCGGTCTCCGCGTCGCTTGCGGATACCGACATCCCGAGCCAGCTCCATGACTTACGGGAAGCCCGAGTCCAAGCGCCCGTGGAGCCCTCCGAGAGCATCCAGACGAACCTCATGGACCGATTCAAATCGTCCACCACCACCACTGCATGGTCCGGTTTGTCGCCGCAGCTACAACGTGCCTTGCTGTGGGAGGCCGGCCTCGTCCGCGCGGGCACAGGGAGCGAGCTCGCGTCGTCCGTCTCTTCCCCGTCGTCCGCGTCGTCGTCCGGTGCCGGTGCGAGTGCGACCGCGAGCACGTATATCCAGGTGTACGTGCCGTGCGGCTACACGATGAACGATGCGTTTCTCGCGTATCCCACGGTCGAACGGCAGGCGAACGCGATGAATTGCTCGATCGCGCAGTGCAACAAGAATTCGCACTACACGTTCTCCACGTGCCTGGTCGACGCACTGGAAAACATCACACGATGTGGGGTCGACCAGAAGACGCTCCTGTCGCTACCCCAGTACGACTACACGAGCTGGTCCCAGGATGGAATCATTGATACGCGCTACGATCCGGTGGTTTTGAGGAAGCGCGCCAGCGGGAGGAACGCCTCGGACCCGCGCCGGCGCCTGATCCCCATCGATATGGCCACAATCGTCGAATCGACGGACGCCAAGTTTCAAGATAGTGCGCCGTGCCCCTCGAAAGCCGGCTTTGTCGTTCCCTGCCGTGCGCTTGACTTTTCGAACCCCAGTACCAAGGCTGAGTGGTGTACGCCGAACCAACAACTCGGCGTGAAGCTGTGGGTCACAGCGACTGCTGCCTCAAACACGTCCGGATCAACTCCCGCGGCTGCAGACGCGACCAACAGTAGTGGATCGTCGTGGTCGTTGAACGCGCTTGCGGTGACGCTACTTGTCGCTCTTGTTGTCGCCGCGGTGTTCGGAATCGCTCTTTTTGTATTGATGTGGAGGCAGCAATCAGCCAGCCACGCGTCCACGTCCGCGATGCCGAGTCCGACCTATCACAACGGACTTTACACACCTCAACAGCCCTCGAGTGGGCAGCAGCCAACCGCGAGTGGCGATTTATCCAGTGGTACAATGTCTGGCAGCACGGCGCAAGAGATTGAGCTGGCGAACGAGACCTTCCGCAAAAACTCGACCGTGCTCGCCCAGTTCTGCGCAGACCAGGCGCTCATGATCAAACGGATTGCGTACTCGCGCATTCGTCTGCTCAAGCCGATCGACAAAGGAGCAAACGGCGAAGTGTGGAAAGCCCACCACGACGGCAAAGTCGTCGCGGTCAAGCGCGTGCGCCTCCACGAATCGGCCAGCAACGACGAGGTCGACCTCAAGACACTCGAGGAATTCACGCGCGAGATCCGGTTGGCATCGATGCTGGACCACCCGAACATCGTGGGCTTCGTGGGCTTGTCATGGCGCGTGCTCTCGGACCTGTGCATGGTGTCCGAATACATGCCTATGGGCGATTTGGCACGCCACCTCGAATCGAATGAAGGCCGACAGATGAAGTGGGGGGACGAAAAGGTCCTCATCGCCATAGATGTTGCGAATGCGCTCGTGTACTTGCACTCCCTATTGCCACAAGTGATCCACCGTGACCTCAAGTCACGGAACGTGCTGCTGGACGAGCAGCTCACGGCGAAACTCAGCGACTTCGGCCTGAGTCGAGAACGATCCCCTGAAGAAACTATGACCAGCGGCGTCGGTACCATGCTCTGGACGGCGCCCGAGGTGCTACGAGGCGAGCGGTACGACGAAAAAGCTGACGTCTACTCGTTCGGCGTGCTATTAGTGGAACTCGACACGTGCCTACCGCCATTCAGCCTGAATTCGGAACTCGGAAAGATCCGGTCCAAGGCCATGGCACTCATGCCGATGATCACGCGCGGTGAGATCCACCCAAAGTTCTCGCCACAGTGTCCGGTACCGATACTGGAACTCGCGACCCAGTGTTTGGATCTTGATGTAACCGCCCGGCCGACAGCAATGCAGGTTGTCTACCACCTGCGATCCAAGATCCGCCCGCTACTCTAGTCAGTTCAATACAGCTTACGATATGAGAACGAATTTAGGAGTTTGAATCTTGTTGAAATCCTCGCGTCCGTTGTTCGTGCCACCTCGGAAGGTATCCAACAGCTCACTGCTCTACAAAGCTCGGAAAGGTGGCCAATCCAAGCAACCATGTCGTGCTGCACTCTCACGCGGGGTCACGCCAATATCTATAACACCTTGGTCGCTCTCGGTTGTGCGGCAGGATCCTGGTGCAGACAATATTCGACTTTACCCTTGCGAATAATAATCGGAAATGACGCGGTGCTACTTGAGCGCAAATTTCCGGCCACGACCTCATTCAGAATCTTGAGATGGGTCATACCACCCAACTCGTCTGCATCTCGAAGTTTCGATTCATGTCAGCATTCGGAGTACTTCAGTTGCTGTCGGCCGTCTGGCTGGATCCTGACTGAGACAGTAGACAATGATCTCGCGGATTCTTTTTGGGCACGCAGAAGTCACACTCGGCCGCAACATCCCCGAGACCACCTCGTTCAGTATCTTGAGATGGACCATGCCGCCACTGTCATTCGACACGTCGTAGTACGGGATCTGGCACGTGTCGAGCTCCGTCAGCAACACGCCAAGCGAATAAATGTCCGACTTCTCCGTGTATCGTCGGCCTTCTAACACTTCTGGCGCCGTCCAGTATGGTGTACCAACACCAGCAGTCATGGTATCGTCCATCTTGCGACGACTGACACCAAAGTCGATCACCTTTGGCTCGAGCGTGCTAGTCAGTAGTACGTTCTTGGACTTGAGGTCGCGGTGGATGATCGATGGAGACTGAGAATGGAGGTACGCGACAGCGCTGGTAAGCCCTCGCGCCATACGGACCTTTTGACGGCTCCATGTGAGCTGTCCACGGCTCTCACGAAGGACCTTGGACAGATCGCCGGCGGGTAAATACTCCATCACCATGCACAAATCTTCGGGCCTGTTCCACGCCACACCAATGAACCGCACGATGTTGGGATGGTGAAGGCTCGCACTGAGCTGGATCTCCTGCCCAAACGTCTGGATGTCTTCAGGCGTCTGGTGCGTCGTGCGAAGCAACCGCTTGACGGCCACGATTTCATAGTCCCAGTAACCCACCCAAACTTCGCCAAACGCGCCACTGGACACTTGGTTGGCGAGTTCGATCTGCTCGAACGCGATCTGCTTTCCCTCGAGTCGTGGATCACCATGTAAAGACTCGATGGTCGCGTAATACGCTGCCTTGATGTGGTCGGCAACGGAGAAGGTACTCGAACTGGACCCACTAGGGTCTGTAGATAGATTTCCAGCGCCACTGAAAACCACACCGTTGCTCTGGGATGACGCGCCTACCTTCTCCGGGATCGGTGTCGACGGTGGCTGTTGGTAGCATACAACAGATTCGGGTCGTGTCTCCATGTGCTCAGCATGATACCGTGGACGACGTCGACAGAACCAGAAGAGAAAACCAATCATCAACGGCACGACGACGATCCCCGAGGCAGCGGCAATAATGACGCCCATGGTATTCGTGGACGCGATCGTCGACAGCGGCGTTGGCGTTGGCGTCATGGCCGGTGCCACATCTGGAACAACGGAAGACGCGTACTGCTGTAGCCATGCGCCGACAAGATCACCTCGCTTGGGAGTCGTCATGTTGGCCTTCATCGCCGCACTTATCGTACCAGGAGACTCACAGGCGATCACAAGAGAACCCACTCCCTTTTCCGTTCGGTCTGATGAATTCACCACACACTCATCGTACTTCGGCTCCATAGCCTCCTCCGCTGTGTGGATCGCCGCGACTTCATAAAATGAGGTACCAACGCTCCACTTGTGCTTCAGCAACCGCATCGCCGGAATCACTGAATCATTACCGCCCGTCGACCACATCGCCAAATGAGGGTCGTCGCCACTCCCAAATGAATCCACCAGGCAGTGAGTGGCCTTGAGCAAGTCCGTGCTCGAGCACTTGTCGTTCTTGTACCATAAGACGCCGTCGGGTTGAGTACAAGTGTAGGCAGTACATCCCGCGAGGTTCTGGTACTGTGGGAGTGAGATCGCGATCTCGGCCATGGAGACACCGTGGAGCGTCTGTACACGGACGAGTTCATTTGGGGACTTGCCGTTCTCTACATACCCAGAGTCCCACACGAGTGCGCGCTGGAGCAGTCCCGGGAGTTTGTCGAAGGTGGTTCCGATGTCTTGTAGTCGTGAGGTGATAGCGTCTGGGAGGTTGGTATATGTGCGTTGAGGGATGACGTCTCCTGCCTTGAATCGTCTGTAGTATTGTTGTGCTAGATCGGAGGTTGTGCCGTCCCAACGGAAGCCAGGGTCCGCCGGAATAGCGGCGGTGGTGGTGGCCATGACAGACCAAATAGTAGAGTGACCCAAAAGTTCTGTCGGACTCGCATGAACGAGAAAAAAAAAAAAGAAAGAACATGAACCGCCGCTTGGTTTCGGCTCTTTCACCGCTCGCACTCTCAGCCACAGGTTGGAGAACCACGCACTTCAACGTACCCACTCATGATTTCGTGCATAAGTGTAAGTGAGACCATGTTCCCGACTTGTGGCCACGCCAAACCTCTTATAGCCAATACCATGCTGACCTCTTTAATCCATTTGGGTCAAGCGCATCCGTAAGTAGACCTCTCTAAATGGATGGCATTGCCCTCCCATCCAGAAGTCACTGCAAACACTTCGAATCGTCCCCCCCCGGTTCTTTGCACCTTCCCGTCCGTGCCATTTGGTTCCGAAAAAAAGATCCGAAGGCACGTTCAACATTCCTCCTGTTCGAGAGAACCCGAGCTGTACCCACTGCGCTGTGGACTGTCATCGATGTCTGATAGCCACACTGCCCACATCTGACATTTTTGGACCCCATCGGCTTAAATCAATAGACAGTCGGTCGGCTGCTCCAGTTTGCATTCGAGTGTATCGGGTCGCTACGAATCAAGTCCGATGGGGAGACTCGACACGAGTGATGTGGTCCACCATTGATTGTCGAGTAATCCCCTTGTCGGACGTTTGCCACTTCCTGGTTAGAGTGATCAAGCTGCACATGAAGCTACACAAACGCACGCAAAACATAAATTCACATTGAGTGCACTTTACTACCACCACCATCTACACATCACCATGTTGTACTTGACCACTGGCCAATCACGTTGAGGTAACCCGTTCACGCTAGCATCAACAACATTTCTGTTGCGGTGGGTCGCGCCGCAGGATCTTGGTCCATGCACCGCACAACGATATCGCGGACAAATTCTGGACAGGTCTCGGTCACACTCGGTCGCAGCTTACCGGCCGCGACCAAATTCAATATCTTCAAATGAATCATCGCGCCATTGTCGTTTGGCACGTCGTAGTACGGGGTCTGGCACGTGTCGAGCTCTGTGAACAGCACGCCAAGCGAGTAAATGTCCGACTTCTCCGTGTACTTGACACCTTGTAGAACTTCTGGCGCCGTCCAGAATGGTGTACCAACACCGGCAGTCATGGTATTGTCCATCTTGCGACGACTGACACCAAAGTCGATCACCTTTGGCTCGAGCGTGCTAGTCAGTAGTACGTTCTTGGACTTGAGGGCGCGGTGGATGATCGATGGAGACTGAGAATGGAGGTACGCGACAGCGCTGGTAAGCCCTCGCGCCATACGGATCTTTTGACGGCTCCATGTGAGCTGTCCACGGCTCTCACGAAGG
>JAADVT010000157.1:0-45896 GCA_023335895.1 Pythium rishiriense
GAGCCCCCTTTGGCGAAGAAGAAGAAGAAGAAGAACAAAAAAAAAAAGAAGGGCACCATCAAGAATAACCATCATTCTTCCTTGAACTGAGATCAAGCGATATGATTGGCTGATGAGGAGCTACAATGTCGCTTGATTGGCTGATATGGATCAAAGACACGCCTGGGGTTGAAGAAGCGCAATACACAAAGGAGGGCGCACGATCCCCCATCCCCCCGGTTTAGAAAAGCGGCCATGCACCCCAGAAGCCGCCTCCATAGCCCAAGCAGCGCCTTGTCAGAGTTTCCTTCCACACACGAGACGCCTGGAAGAGCACGAGACCGTAGCCCCATGTGGCGACAGTGGAGTCAGAACAAGCTCATGTGGCGCGGTGGCCACGACAACGACGGCGCCGAGCGCGTGGAGCCGCCACGGCAGCAGCGCCGGCGGCGGCGCGCGTCCAGCGCCCGATCGAGCCGCGCGTCGTCGTCGTCGTCATCGAGCGCGACGCCATACAACGGCGTGTGCTGGCTCGAGGCGCTGCCGCTGGACGTTGTGGAATCCGTGCTCGCGCTGCTCGACCACGGGTCGCTCCATGCGCTGGAGCTCACGAGCCGCTTCTGCGTGGACACCATGCGCGCGAGCGACTTTTGGCAGCGCGCGATCCACGACAAGCTCGTGTGCTTTGACGGTTTGGAAGACAGTTCGGCGCTGTGGAAGCGCATGCACTGCATGAAGCAGCGCCGCGCGGGGTTTGCGAGCGACGCGCTGCTCACGGGCGTCGTCGCGAACGACGCGCCGAACGACTTTTCCGTGCCGCCGACGTGGCTGCTGTTCAAGTCGCGCTGCTGGTTCTGGATGGAGAAGCTGCTGAGCAAGACCGTAGAGCGCGACACGGCGTCGCTGTACGTGCGCCAGCTCCACTGCGGCTGCGGGTACCACGTGCCGTGCTTTTGGTCGAGCAGCGGCTCTCGGTCGTCCGACGTCGAGTCGTGCATCGAGTTCAGCGTGCGCCCGCAGTGCTTCTTGACGCAGATCCAACTCGTGCCATACCAAGCGTACTGGGTCGACGGCCATCCGGGGTTTGCGCCCAAGCAAGTGTCCTTCACGTTTCTCCAACGCGACGGGGACGAGCTACACGCGTTCTACGACTCGCCATTGTACGCCGTCAAGAACGAGATGAAGCTCCACGAGTTTGACCTGCCCAAGACGGTGTGGACAGCCACGGCGACAGTCGTGCGTGTCCGACTCATCGGACGCACGCAGCGCGCGCCGTTCGACGAGCGTCCGTGGATCGCCAAGCAACCGACACCACTGAGCCACCACGGCGAGACCGACGAAAAGGGCGACTACTATTGCTGCCTGAGCTACGTCAACGCCGTCGGATTTGTCGTGCTGGACGACTCGACCAAGAAAGCACGACGGTGGTGGCACCACTGAGACTAGTAGCAACTTCTCGGAATGTGACTGTTGGAAGATGTGAATGCATGAATATGAATCCACTCCCGTAGGAGGCCATGTTCGATTCCAGTACCGGTACTTGATACAGAAAATCTAGGCAAGGTGGAGCATGGGCCCGTTGTCGCCCGTGCCGATCGCAAGCGCCTGGCTTTCGAGCAAGACGCCATGGAGGTACGAGATAGCGCTGCGCACAGCGCGCTCCATGTCGCCGCTCTTGGCGAACTGCGCCGCAATCGCGGAAGCGAGCGTGCAGCCCGTGCCGTGCGTGTTGCGCGTCGTGAGCTTGGGGTTGGTGATCACATGGACCACGTCGCGCTCGGCATCAAGAAGCACGTCGTGGACGAGCCCACCAGGTGGGTTCTTCAAGTGGCCGCCCTTCACGAGCACAAAGGCCGGACCAAACGCTGCGAGGTCGCGTGCCGCTCGCGTCATATCGGCGATCGACTCGATCACGCGGTCGTTCAACTACAACCGAGGTGGCGGGATAAGTATGAGTCAGCAACATCCATCACACTGGCTTCAGCACGACACCAACGAGATCACGCACCAGCACCGAGGTCTCGGGGATGTTGGGCGTGATAATGGTCGCGAGCGGGAACAGCTTTTGAACTAACGTCTTGTGGGCGGCCTCCTTGAGCAGACGGTGGCCGCTGGTCGCGACCATCACCGGATCCAAGACGAGTGGAAGCGTGCGGTGCTCGAGCGCGGTCGCGACCATCTCAATAATCTCCTCAGTCGCAAGCATACCGATCTATCCACCGGAGACAACGACACAAAAAATCAGAGATGACGGAACCTTTGGTTCTTGCTGCAAGCGTGTTCCCCCTCACCTTGACGACGTCCGCGCCAATGTCGTCAAGTACGCAAGTGATCTGGTCGGCGATTATGTTGACGGGGATCGCGTGGATCCCGTGGACGCCGCGAGTGTTTTGGACGGTCACTGCCGCCACAGCCGAGGCAGAGTACACACCGAGGTTCGTACAGGCCTTCATGTCGGCCTGGATACCGGCGCCACCACCGCTGTCCGAGCCGGCGATAATGAGCACGCGCGGTACACGACGCGAGTACTGAACCAGAGGCTGAGCGTACGTCTCAAAGCACCCACGGGCCGTGATCGCCTGAAGGAACGCGACCAACTCGGCTTTGTTCTGCGCGATCACCGACGACGGCGGGGACGCCGTCGCGAGGAACATTGAGTACAATGGGAGACTCGTCTTAACCACCGCGGAGCTTGAGATGTCGAGTGTCAGCTGGTTATCACGGTTCTTGGTGACCACTACTTCGTAGTGGCCGGGCGAAAGCCCAGCAACGGCCTGGAGGTCTGATACAGGGGTATGTGAGTCTTCGTGGCGGCGCGAGCCCTGCGTCAGCTGGGTAAACGATGCTCACCAATGGTGTCCAAGTCGGTGGCTTGTTTTCCGTTGGCTGGAGCTGAACACGAGTCGTCGCCACACGGGGACGACGAGCAACACAGGCACGCACACACCAGGACACATAAGTGACGTCCCGCTCAGCAGTCCCTCCGCCAGTATTAACTGGATCAGGTTCAAAGGGTAAGCTTCTCAGCCATTGTCCGGCAACTCAATGTGTGAGCACGGACAAGAGGGCGCCCCTCGCTGATGTCGTTGGTTAATCATTTTGATGCGACCCACAAGACGCAAGCGCCCCAGAGAGAACGAGAGACACGGGGTTCCCACGGGAGAGTTTCGCCATCATAGCGTTCCGTGGAAGACCGCTATCTTCTCTCGTCCCTCATGGGTGATACACGCAAACACAAAAGCTCAGTAAAGGTACAATACCTTCCCACGGAGATACAGCGTTGTCGTCGGTCTGGTCGACGTGGACATGGATACTCATCGGGAACGTGATCGTCGCAGGCGGGAAACTCGAAGCGGCTCGCTCGATCGGGAAGTACTGCTCAAAGAAGCGCAGCTCGAGCTCCATCGCCCTGTTGTACAGCGGTAGCAGCGTCTCGTACGCTACACCCTCAAACGTGGCGAGCTCATCGAGGTGCTGCTCAGCGTCGACCGCAGCAGCCTAGACGATTACTCATGCTATGCGTCAGCCCATCAACCACAGTCTCCCACACATTGGTTCTCCCGAGGCCGTACGTTGAATTCAGCGGGCGAGTACGAGTCGATCCATCGCTGGTACGGGTTCGGCTCACGCTTGTCAACGTGCGCGACGGCCGCAGCGATCTGCTGGCCCAGGAACGCGTACAGGCGCATACACGGCGTCATGGCCGCGAGGATCTCGGCCACCGAGTCACTGCGCTTGGCCGTGGTCATCAAAAAGTGGACGTACGCGCGCGTGGCCGGCGCGACGCTCGCGTCGGTGACCTCGAACACGTCGATGCCGAACGCCGCGAGGAACGCCGAGTGGGTGCGCAGCTCGGTCTCGATGCCGCCCATGCGGCGCACGATCGCGAGCGTGTGGTGCGAGGAGCGCGTCTTGGTCGCCGCGAACGCGAACGCCTGCGCGAACGCGTTGAGAAAGTACGCGTCCTGCAGTAGGAACGCCTGGAAGTCGGCTCGCGCGAGGTCGCCGCGCGCGAGGCTCGCGACGAACGGGTGGTAAAGACACTGGAAGGCCTTGTGCTGCGCCTGCGCCCAGAGCGCCGCGGACAACGACTTGGGGGGTTCGATCGGTGTCGCCATGGTGCTTCGTAATAGCTGTGGTTCTTCGTGTGGGCGAAAGAGGGAGTCGTCTGGACCACAGAGGGCCTCGATTGGCGTGTTGTTCGCGCATCATCATCTTGACGAGCTCACCAAAGTTCCAGAAAAGGGCACTTTAGTTCCAGATGATTTGTCACTTTAGTGAAGCAAGAGGTGTAGCTCCTCGAACTTTGGGTTTTCAAGTCTAGAATCTGGAATCGCTGCCTCTCGTTCACGAAACGACGTCGAGGGTGATCTTGCGACCGTGACGGTATGAGTGAGCTCGACGCCGACGCGCCGCCGCCGACGGTGCTTCGCAACGCGAATGAGCTACCTCCTGAGGAGTTGCAGGCAGAGGTGCGTACAACAGTAGCCGTGAACGTAGCCACCCAATGGAGCTGAGGAGCTCAGTCTCAGCTTTCTGGGCATGCAGTTTACGCGGTACGGTATTCCTGCTGGCGACAACGCGACCCGCGTGCACGCGCTCCAAGTCAAGTACGATGAGGAGTATGAAGCCGGGCGGCGCGAGTACGAGGAATACTTGAAGCGGCTCCACCGCAAGAAAGTCAAGCAAGAGTACGAGGCCGCCGTGAGCGATATGAAGCAGCTCGAGGCTGCTGCCCTGGCACGTGACGAGACAGCGACCTCGATCGTGCGACAGGTAGGAGCATGCTAATAGACTAGACTACGTACGATGTTGGGTCTGACTTGGATCCAAGATTGAGGCAAATGTTGCACCCAGGCAACTTGTCATACGCACCATCTCGCCGCTCGCGTGCTGCGCGCTGCTTCGAGCAATGCGCACCAACACGAACGTACTCACGCTCGACCTCTCGAACAACCACTTGGGCGATATCATCGGCGAGGCTGTGGGCAAACTGCTACTGAAAAACAGGCGTCTACGTGGACTCAACCTCGGCTTCAACGCGCTCACGTCGCAGACGCTTGGTCCGTTGGGGACGGCGCTGCAGGCGAATGCCGTTCTCACGTCACTCAGCGTCGAGTCCAATCCGATCATGGCCAGCACCGTGAGTACGGCAACGACATCAGCCAATGGCGGCCCGGATAAAGCCAGCCAGGCAGCGGCCATGGTTGCGTTTGAGCAGTTCATGGTCGCTGTCGCCACGAACAACACGCTCACGTCACTCAACCTCTTCAACACCCAAATGACGTTCGACGTCAGTCGCGCGCTCGCGCGAGCACTCGAGAGCAACACGGCACTGATCGCGCTCGAGGTCGGCGGCAACTCGATCACGCAGAGCGACATGGGCACGATCGCGTGCAAGCTCCAAAAGAACCAGCTACTTCTGGCCAAGGCAGAGGAAAAAAACGCGCATGTACGCCACGATATCAAGCAGAGCGCCGACGAGGTCCACGAACAACAGCTGCGCGAGGCCAAGCAGCGCGCCAACGCAGAGTGGCACCAGAGACATGCCAAACAGCGCGCCGAACAGCGTGAGAAAGAAGAGTGGGAGCGTGCACGCCTGCAAGCGGAAGAGGAAGTGAGGCTGGCCATGGAGATCGAGGCCCAGCAGAAAAAATACCTCCAAGCGATCGAAGAGAAGAAGAACGCCAAGCCCGCCAAGGGCAAGAAATGAAAGGAACGGTGCGGACGAATTTAAATGCCCACAAATGTACATGCACAGAAAAAAAGTTGCCTGGCGAGGAGGGAGTCTAGTGATGTTCCGTGGCGCACGAGAGAGCCACGGTGGGCGCTGCGCGGTCCTTGAGCGACACATTGTAGGCCGAATACACTTCGTCGGTCTCGGCGAGCTCCTTTTCGATCTCGAGGAACGACGGCATCTCCAGTCGCAGCACATTGTTAGCGTCGGTGGAGGCCTGTACGTGGAGGATCGCGAGGCCGGCCATGGTGTGCGGCTCCTTGTACAAATGGATTTGGAACGACTGGTTCTTGTACAGGAAGCACATGCGCTGCTGCTTGATCACAAAGCGGCTCGGGTCTGCCCGGTGGCGCACAGCGTACATGTACTCACGCGCACTCAGCACTCGCTTCAGATGGACACTATCAAATCATAGCCATCACACGCGTAAGTATCCACGACATCCGGGGTGCCACGCCAATCCGCCATAGACAAAAACGTACTTGTCGCCCGTCGCCAAGTAGCGCACCGTGGTCATGCCGTACGCCGGGGTACCGTACTGCGAGCGACAGCGCACAAACGAGTAGTCCTTGCTCGTGCCAGCCGTTTCCGGCGTGAGGTAGACCTTCTCGACCTCAAAATCCTCGTGGTGGAGCGGAATATCGATCGTGCCCGAGGCCGACAGCTTGAGGAGGAACTTGCGCGACGCCTTCTCGGTCGTCGGGATGCCACACAGGCTCGCCGCAGTGTCCACGAGGCGCTGCATTTTGCCTTCAAAGCCCGTGCTGTTGTCTATCGCGGAAACATCGAACGTCAGTACCCCCAAAACTCCCACACCCATGGCAAGTGCAACCTTAAACGCACCAAACACAAAGAGCTTCGGGTGGCCGATCCACGCGCGGCACGTGCGCGCGTCGACATCGCGCGCCTCCTCGACCGATTCGATGCGGATGCCGTTGTTCTCAAGCGTGTAGAACTTCTCGGCGCCGTCCGCGGCCGTCACCAAGTGGAACACGGCGATGTAGCGACTGGGTTTTCCACCAACCACACGAATCAGTTTTTGGGGTCCAATGAATCATTCGCCGAGTGGGGGTGAGCACTTACGTGTCGCGCAGCGTGACCGTGTCGAGATCGTGGCGCGCCATGAGCTCGTCCCACTGCTCGGGCGTGACGTAGGCCGCGCCGTCCATCGTGCCGCGGTCGCACAGCAAGACGCAGGGCTTGCCCGAGTCCTGCGCGAGCGAGTAGAACGCGTCCTCCATTTGCATCTGCAGGTTGGTGATCTGCCATTGGAAGTTGAGGATGTCCTCCTCCTTCAGGTCCAGGAAGAACGCGCCACCGGTCTGGAGCAGCGTCGAGGCCTCGGGCACGACGTACACGCGGAAGCCGCGGTCCCTGGAAGAGACAGCAACACCCATCCACCCATGTTAGTTTGTGTGTTTTTTCTCGACGACAGCGTTTTGCCTTTGCCACGCACCGGAAGAATGTCGAGAGGCGGTCGAGCGACGTGGTCTTGCCGGCGCACGGACCGCCCGTGAGCACGAACTTGTAGATGGGCGCGATGTCGCTCTCGCCCGACTGGAGCGCGCTCAGCAGCGGAGGCGACTGCGGAGGGGTGCGGTGCTCGTTGGTTCCCATGGTGGTGGCGTGCGTGGGGCGAGAGGGCGGTGTGCGGTGGTGTGGTGGCTGTGGAGGAGGCGGGGCTCCTGTACGTGTGTGTGACAGCGGTCCCCGAGAGCGACTGTGGTGAAAGGCGGACCTCCTCGCCGCCCGCCCACCAGTGCAACAACGGCATGACACATGCGGGCAGGAGAGTTGGCGGGTGTCCTAGATTAGTGTCCTGCGAGAACCCATAACAGGTGGGGCACGGGGGGAGATGAGATGTACTGAAGTAACATTTTTCACACACACACTCCCCACCTTTTGTTGTCGTTGGAACACAGCTCACAACTTGTGAGTCACAAGTGGTGGTGGGAACGGCAAGACAATGGCGAGGGGGAGAAAAGCGGGACAGAGCTGTGTGGAGGTGAGCCACACACTACAGTAGCGATGGTTCCGGCGACAATCGGCCGATTCACGGAACTTCGTGCCATTCTCTCAGTACATTTAGAATTGGGCCCACCGCGTTCCCCCTCCTCAAGCGGTGCTGGCCCAGTTGAACTTGGATCTCCCACCGCTGATCTCTCAACGGAATCACGCGGAGCAGTTCCCTCCGGGTACAGGAACCACCGATTTTCCGATCCACTCACCACGTCGCACTCGAGAACAAAAAAAGCGACACAACCAAACGGTTCTGCGGCTCAAAAAAGTTGACCATGGCCGTCCACCATTCCGTCCGCTCCACTCCACTTGCGTCCCCTCCGCTCGTTCCCACTGTTCCCTCCCAGTCATCCCAGTCTGAATGCGAATCTGGTGAATGCGTGGGCGAAGGGTCGTTCCGGCTGTCCCAGAACGAAGAACAAGCGGTCCGTACCACTATGAGTATCCTTTAAAGTACGAATGACGCACAGAGAATCCCACATGGGTACCATCCAAGATGTAGCCATGTTGGCCCTCACACATCGATGGAGAAGCCGTCGAACGCACAAAAGATCTCGAGTGGTGATGCGCTGGTTTCTGCGACACCCGAGTCACAGCTCAAGGGTGGTGGTAAGGCTGGGTACCGCTGGCTGAAGTGGGTGAGCACGAGCCGCTTGGCGTGCATTCGACGGGCAACGGTGATCGCCTGGCCCACGGTTGTATGCTTTTTCTTGTCGGCATCCTCCTCCATCGAGTCGTCAAAGGTCGCCTCGTGGATAAGCAGTGAGGCATCCATGCCCGCGCGTACAAGCTGCTCGCATGGCTTGGTGTCGCCCGAGTACACAAACTTCGTGCCGTCGCGGAGACGCAGGATGAGCCCAAAGGCGTCGTGGCAGTGCCACACTTTGACGCTGCGCATGTCGAGGACGTAGCCACTCAAGTGGAGCAGGAGCTCCCTTGGGTTGTCGTTCATCTCGGCGCAAGTTATGAGGCGAATGCGGGATGGGAGATTTGGCAGCCACGCCTTTGCATACGCGAGTACGCTTTGTGGTGCGACGACATACAGCGGCCTGGAGTCGTGTGGCGCCGTCTCCGTGACACGAACGTATTCGTCAAGTACCCGCAGCAATCCGCACTGGTGGTCGGCGTGGTGGTGGGAGATCCAGATGCACTTCAATCCTGCCAGCCGTGCTTCCAGCGCTGCATCGGTGTTGAACTGTCTCTCGAGCTGGCCAAACGTGCCCTCGCCACAGTCGATTAGCATACCCGGGAACAGACCATCGACTGGTTCGAGACTGAGCGACAGGTACATGCTCGTACTTGCCCGAAGCTTGGATGGTGCAGCGCTGCCTGTCCCCAGGATAGACAATCTACACTCACCGACTTGACGCTGCGGTGGTGGGCTGGGCAGTGACTGGGGCTCACTGCCTTCATCTTCGTCAACAAGCTGCTTCTTGAGGATGTGCATCCAGCCTGTGCTCGTGTAGTCCTCGATGGCTGCGTCTCCAAGCGTGTACTTAAGCTTGCCTTGCGCGATGCTAACAGCACTTTCGCTTTGGTGGAGTTGTTTTCGTATCCTCAGTTGAAGAGAGGACCGTTCGGGCGATCCAGCCGCGAGCAGGCTTTGCAGACTCTGCCAACGGGATCCCTCCGGAAGGCTGTCGCTCGCCTGATGCTTTAGGTAGTTGCGCGCAGATGCAACGAACGCGAAGCTGAATATTCCGCTAGCAACCTTACGCAGCGCACGGCCATCAAACACCAAGTGCGTCATGGTGCTCTTTGGAGAAGTCGATCCAGTCAGAGTCCGCATCCACGTTTGATACCTGATCACAACCAAACAACGTAAGCAGATTTCAACGACAAGAATGTCCCTTGCACAACATCCAACCGCACCTGTGGTCGCCAACCACGTGTGGCGGCGAAAAGTGGACGACGAGACTTGGACTATGGCCGCAGTTGCCGTGAGGAAGGAGTCGAGTTGAGAGCGAGTCGATTTGGTTTACAGCCCGGCAATCCACGATCCACACAACTGGAAATGGTGGTGCGCGAAACCTGTAAGGTACATCCGGTCAATGTACCACCTCTACGTATGGGAACCATGGTAACTGTCACTCACTGCAAGATGTAGCATACTGGTAGTGCGTCAGTTGAGTGCGGTGCTGCGCCAGGTTTCGGTGTGTCTTCGTCCACAAACGTCTCGGGAATTGGGATCGATCCGTCAGTGCTGGTCTCGCCAGCAAGCGGTTCGTCTCTGTTGTGGATTGTCTTGTGTTTTTTTACTGGTCTACTGTCCGTTTGGGAGGTGTTGTCGTTGTACTTACTCAGCAACATCTCCTTGAGCTGCTCCTCGCGCCCAGCAAATTGCCGCAGGATCTGATCCACGCGCGCCACCTTGATCGGCTCGTGCCGCTGGTAAAACGCCTCGAGCCACTCGCGATCCAATGGCGCCGTCGTATCGAACGCGCGCTCAGACTGCGTTTGGTCTTCTTCTTCGCTACTGGAGGATGATGACTCTGAGTCACTGGAACTCTCGCCATCACCATACTTATTGATGAGTTGTGCTTTGAGCACCTCCATGCGACCACGGTACCGTCCGAGGATCGCGTCCATGTGCGGGATCTTCTCACGCAACCCTTTGGATTCGTAAAACCGACGCAACCACTGCCGGTCCGGATCGTGGCTCGCCTCCTTGTTCTCCTCAGCAGGCACTGGAGGCTTTGGAACAGGCGCCTCCTCTAGTGGCGCACACTTTGCACAGATCCAGCATGGCGGCGCGCCATCGTTGCTGCCCGAGAGCGGCACAGCGATAATACGCGCATAGCCGTCCTCCTGGGGGTCTCCCGCTACCCAGCCGTGGCGAGCGATCTCCGACTTGTCGTCCCCTTGCGACTTGAGCCCTGTGTCGTTGTCGATCTCAAAGCACTCGATCTTTGGGTACTTACGGCGCACAAAGCTCGCCATCGCGCCGAGACGATCGCGCGTCCCCGCCGGGCCATGGATCCGCAAGTGGGCGGCGCCCAGCCCGCCCAGTGCGAACACAAGTCCCGGGATACCACTCGCAGCCTGTCATCCATCCCATGGGTCAGTTGCTTTGGTACGAATGCCACCAAAACAACAAAACAACAAAACAACAAAACACGTACGCGCACGTCGAGCCGCGTCAGGAAGATGGCGTCGAGCGAGTTGAGTTTGACGCCGTTCTCGCCACAGAGCCGCTGCGTGCCTTCGCCACAGTTGAATAGGTATCGCTTGAGCAGCGTTCGCTCTTGGCTGTACACGGCGCGGCGGTGTACCGCGAACACGACCGACGGCTCCGTGCCGTCGCTGCCGACGCCCAGCACCTCGGCCGTGACCGACAGACGCGCTCCTGCCATTATTGTCAAGCTTGGTGGTGTGTTGGTTGGGGAGACCCGTCGACCGTACCTAGTAGGTTGCACAAGGTAGTGACATGGCTACATCTTGTGACGAAGAAGGATCAGCGACATCCGAAGCGCTTGATGTGGTGGTCGTTTCTCGTGTCGACAGAGACCCCATGGACTGGCAACCTTCTCTTGAACGGCATTACCCGTCGCCACGCAGTAGAGAGTGTGGTATTGGAGCATGTTTCAACTTCCGAGCGTGGAAGAAGGGGGAGCGGGGGAGTGACCACAACGCCAAAATAGACAGTCGCCTGGCCACGTTCGGGTCAGTTCTGGCTGGGCAGAGCCCACGACAACACAGTCCCTTGCCTCATCATGAGCCGAATGGTGGAAGAGGCCGCGACGCGCGCGTTCCTGGAGACGCTTCTGAGCAATATCAAGGACGAGGCGAGCCGCCACGACGTCGAGTACATGGTCGAGGAGCTGTTCCCCGTCTTGATCCCAGGTCCTGTCCCCCAACTCCGCCATGATCGGAGCCCTGTTGTCTGAGGTTTTTCATTTGCGTTGCAGGCATCGCGCACCTGCTCAAGGCCCGACTGGAGAACCAGCGGCGCCAGCGGGAAGAGGAAGAAGACGAGACGGCGCTGCCCATCCAGCCGCTCGACCATCTCGCGCGGTATCTGATGCGCCACAACCCGCGCCACGCCGAACCCGTACGTAGCCCACCTCTCAGCTGCGCGGCGAAGAGGAGATGCCTTGGGACGGGCGGCACTGATGATGTGAGTGGCTGCATAGACCGCGGAGACCACGGAACTCCAGGCTCTCACGCGGAAGCTCTTGCGCAAGTAACTGCGCGACGTGTACAGTAGACTACATAGAGGCCACCTGCCAGGTGGAGCGCAACAGAAACATGCATCCATTTTTCCTTCAACCAAACGGCTACACCGGCGTTCCGAGACAGTTGCGTCGCCTTTGGCGCCGGCTCGTCACAGGCTGCCGTGTCTATGGCGACGGAGACCGCGACATCATTGTTGGCGACGGCGATTGCTGGGGCGTCGCCGAGTCGACCGACGCGGTCTCATTGCCATCGTCGTCGTCATCGTCGCTTGACGAAGAGGACGACGACGCGTCATCGTCTTCAGCGCTCGCCGCCGAGGCCGATGCATCTGGCGACGGCTGCGCCACGGGTGCCACGCTTGACGTGGTGGGTTCTTGCGGTGCGGAAGCTGGAGCGGACGGCGCAACAGCTTGGGTCGCCGTCGAAGCAGGCGCCTGAGCCAGCTGCGCTGGCGCCCCCTGGCGGTCCATGGCAAGTGCCGGGTCCATCGCGAGATTGTCCGAGTCCAGGAAGGGCAAGTCGTCCAGCTCGCGCTCGAGTTGTTCCTCGGAGGCCACGCCCTCTGAGAACATCATCGAGTCGCCTGTCATCCCGAGTAGCGACTCGGAGCTCGTGACATTGGGCATGGCCGTTGGCGGTGCCGGAGCGGCCGTGGCCGGTGCCACTGGGGCGGAACCGTCGACCGGGGCAGCTGCCGTGGTCGGTGGAGCCGCAGTCGCCGCGGCTGGTACATTATGTGGAGTGGGCACAATTCCAAGAGATGCTGTCGCTCGGGTCGATTGCTGTAGGGAATCCATTTTGAAAAGTATTAGTAGTCCACTCGTACCACGGAAACAGTGATAGCGAGAGCTGGCAGCACGTACACGGACAGCGGGCATCTCCACGAGAAGCTCGAGCGGCGCGTCCAGGTGCTGGCGCACGCTACGGGTCATGCGGCCCACCTCCGCCATCGGGCGCTTACGTCCTAGACACCAATGACACAACACAAAACATGAGCCGGCTCGTCCTTCGGATCGAACGGCCCACGCAGACGCTACCGCACCTTTGGTCTTCTTGAAGCCGCCGCGCTGGAGCGCCTCGGTCGGATGTTCTTGTTCTGTGGAAGCCCGTCACACCACCACCACCATGTCACGCGTCAGTGCTTACGCATTCGTCTTCTCCTTCTCCTCCCCCATTGAGCAGTTGGAATTTTGGACGCACCGGGCACCCACTTGACGATCGTGATGTGGCCCACCGACTTGATCTGCTTGGTCCACTTGCGCGCGCGGATCTCCGAGATGGGTACACTCGGCGCGGCCTCCTCCCCGGCGGCCGAGGCTGCCGCGGCCTGCGAGCGCCGCGACGTACGTAGCGACATTATCGTCGGGTCCTTTGGTCTGGGCCTTTCACCACGGTCACTGCTCTGGGGAAGCAGGCCAGGAACCGTACTTGAAAGAGTTCTTACAGTACAGTGTTTCCTTAAGTTCGATTGAAACCACGATCTCCAGACGGTTTCGTCACAGATGCGAACTTAGCGAATGTCTTCTTGCACATAGACAGTGCAATCGAGAAATCTGGTTCTCCACCCAAGATTCAACGAAGGTCCAAAACGGAACAAGATGATCTCTCGAGTCCACCGTGGAGTTGGTACGGTATTGGACTGCAAACTTTGCCACGGAAACGGACGGACGGGTGGCGGATGACAAGAAGAGAGGAAGTTGAACGTGCTAATATATGAAAGGGATTAAATAGGAGCCACCATACGTTGGTGGCGCGTGGGGCTTGACTCTACATCTAATGCGGCGGACGATACGTCAAAGATGCTTGAAAAAAAAATACATGGGGGGATGGCTCGACACAGCCGAGAGAGAGGAGAGAAACGGTCGTGAGCGGCGGGATCTTGGCACACATGCTTCGCTTTTCCACGCCAATACAGTACAGTTGGCCACTCACGACACGTCTCGAGTTTGCTTTGCTTCGACTTGTTTCTCCTCTGGGCTCTCCACGGGCTTCGTCGTTTTCACTTGTCTTTTCCATTGTACACATTGGTCTTGGTTGTAGCTTGATACTCAAAACAACACTTGTCCCGACCGAGGACTTACGAAAGGATCATGCGCTGGTGCTCAGCGAGCAAATCCGCGAGGCGGAAGAGCTGGTGGAGGCGTGGGCGCACATCCTCGGCTTCACGGAGGCTCATCAAAACCTTGGTTAATGAGTCGAGAGTACGGTCGTTCGCGTCGTCATAGAAGCTCGGAACGGGGATCCCGTTGCTGGGTTGCATGAGGAATGAGACCGGGTTGTTGTCGACGAGAATCACGCGAGACAAATCGGTGCGTACGCAACGAAGGTCCTTCAAGAACATGCCCTTTCGCATTTGGCACGACTCGCGGAAAAAGCGGCCAGCAAAGAGGTTGCCCTTGGGGTCCAGCTCGTCGAGGATGGGCTTGCCGTACGCCTCGAGTCCGGCCGTGAACACGTAGAGATCAAAGTGCTTGGCAGCCTCTTCCAGGAATCGGTCGAGTCCGGGGCGCTTGTACACGATCGCGCGCTCGCCGTCCTCCATCTCAATCTCAAACGTGTCGTCAAAGTCGTTCGCGAGCTGCTCGGGGCGGTACTCGTCCTGTCGGCACTCGACCATTTCGTTGTAGAACTTGCTGTGCACGAGGCACTCGTCCATGTCGAGCACGAGCGCGATCCGTTCGTCGCGCGCGGGCGCCGGCGCGTGGCGCACCTGCGCCTGCATCTTCTTGGCGGCCGACACTTCCTCGGCGATGTGGGCACGCGAGACGTGGGCCTCGACCGGGTACTGCGCGACGGTAGCACTCATCTTGAGACGTTGGCGGTGGATTCCGTACTGAGAGAGATTGACAAAGGGAGATTCGTCGCAACCAGTGTGGGTGGGGCGCGTGTGGGGACTTCTGCTTCAGGTGAGGGAGAAGAGCCAGGCGGCGATGGAATGCTGAGCAGAGCGGAGGAGCAGTGGAGGAGCAACGGAGGGGGGATGGGTCCGTCCAGGTGCGCGGGTGAACTTCAAGGCAAACGGGGCGTGCTGACTCCCGGGGTTTGCCAGGCAAAGCGCGAATTCAACAATGAGATCTCGAGTCACGGTCGCGGCAAGCCCCGCTCGGGTTTGTGTTCCCAAGGGAGGCGCCGCTGACAGCAGTTCTGGAACAGCCCAAGGACGCGAGCGGTGTTGAACATGGGAAGCGCGGACGAGGGAGCAGGGTAGCTATCTGAGGAGCTCGTGCGCCTTTTCTCCGAACGGGAGAAAGAACAAAAAGCGCAATAAAACCTCACACCCACGCCAGACGTAACAGCTTTCCGCCTAGATTTTATTTCCTTTCTTCTCCCAGCTGGCGCGTGTCTCCTTACGGTAGAGTTGATACGGTAAAATTGCCCTGTTATCTCGTGTTTTTTTATTGTGTGACTCGGTGAACCAGGCGGCCATCGGGTTTTCTGTCGAAGATTTCTTCCTCAGCTTGTTTGTCCGAAATCCTTGATGAGACCGAAGATCGATAACGGAGGAACGAGCAAGAGTTCTGTCAATCCGGCACATTTTGTCTGAGTGGGATGGATAGTGCTTGATGCCGTTGAACTGTGGGGAGTAGATTTCCGCCCATCTGCTGCTGCCAGGGTTTGCGGCTCGATGGCTGCACCGCACAGATCACAGTTGAAGTCCAGAACCTTTGTGGCTCCCAAGCGAAACGGCCTCGTAATACCTACAGTATGACATGTAACCGATCATAGTAAAGGAGCTCACACCTTGGTTAAATCTCGAAGCGGGAACTCTAGCGAACACGTTTTCCCACAGACGTTTGTTTTGGTTCCGCGGAGGCAAAGCAACGGCCACCGCCTGATCTCTTCGTCGTGCGTGGCTTTGGGATGGCACGCTCGTTAAAGACGGCCGGGCATGTGCATTTCTATCTGCGCGCCCCGTGCGTGGCTCGTTGCTGCTGACTCCCGTCGCGTCTCCTGTGCGAACCCATGCAACCTTTCAAGCTCACCCCAGAGCGACAGGAAGCGCAGCGTTTCGTGACAATCCGACGACCAGAAGCTGGAACAAAATGAGCATCAACGCGGGGAGGAGTGAAATGGGGCTAGGGCACGTGTGTGGGCG
Organism: Pythium rishiriense; assembly: GCA_023335895.1. Taxonomy (NCBI): domain Eukaryota; phylum Oomycota; class Peronosporomycetes; order Pythiales; family Pythiaceae; genus Pythium; species Pythium rishiriense. Next base: position 16,008 of record JAADVT010000157.1, read on the forward strand.
GGCGAAAGGGTGAAGTGCGGATTCCGTTTCCTTCGAAAGTTCCCCAAGGTTTATTCATCTCTGCCCATTTTGCAAGTCCACAGACCACAAAATAAACCGCATTTCGATTTTGGATCTCTGCCCTGTTTATTGGCAACTTTATTGCGCAGCCTCTCCGATTGGTCGGTTGAGTGAAAATGGAGCAACACAGCCCCACACTCTCAGCTGTGTTTCTTTTCCTGGCGCGGGCACTTGTGGGCTGGGTCCACCCAGCAGTGGAGATAGCCAATCAGCGACGCCGTACACTAAATTGTTGCAGTTCCCGATGGGATTACATGCGCCTGGTCTCTGGCTCCAGTGACCTTTCAAGATGCAACCGACGAGACCCAAAGCTCTTCCCCCCTTCGCTTGAAGCTCATGGCAGCCCACACACAGGCAAACAAACCACCGGAGCTCTTCCCCACATGCGGTACAGTACCCTGTGACTATCGTGATGCTGTACAACAGTACATACAGTACATCCATTGGGGGCCAGCTTGGCGTCCAGATCGAGTCTCTGCGCAAGAGACCCAGAGCGGCTCCCTGCGTGATGCGCACCCTTGCTGCATCGCAGTGACTTTCTGACGCCAGCGGCATGGGGCCGTTGGCTGCTCGCCCCCGAGCCAAACGCCAGATACGATCGGCTATTCTAGGAGCAAAAGTTCTGACCGCAGAGAACGGCTCTTGTATGCGATACGGCTCCAAAAGTTGGTGATATGGTCGTTGCGTGTGACGAAACTTGTCAGAACCCAGCGCGAGGCCGGCCGGTCCCTCATTGCGCATCAGAGCGAAGCCAACCCAGTGATGTCTGAAGGGCCGTGCCATCCACAAACCACGCCAATATGGCTCGAGGAATGCCACGTACGGATGCCAGGCTGCCACAGCATTGCCATTTGGCAGCGCGTTCGTGCCTGGTGTCTTGCAGTGTCAGCGATGACAGATGTATTGGCTGATGATGAGGCGGTGTCTCTCATTTGCACTGTGTTGCGTATCAATTGTGCCTCTGCGCGCTTTTCGGAGGGCTCCTGCCGAGTGGCCATGTTGTACTCGCTGTGTGAGTGTACGCAGTTGCTTTGGAACTTCAAGAGCCGCCGTGACGGGGTCGACGAGGGCGAGAGGGCACCCAAACGTTTCCTAAAACCCAAGGCGTTTTACTAGTTTTACTACGATATCCCACGGGCGGAGCAGGTCGATTTGCTCATCCGACGACCAGCGAATGGGCTGGCAGCGCTGTCAGCGCGTTCCATGGCGTTCGGGCGTAGTGGAGCGTTGTGGGGTGGCGCCACGAGGATCGGATCAGCCGCGCTCCATCATCATGGACGCTGCCGTGGCACAGACAGGCCAACTGCGAGAGGCACACCTTCGTAGTCCGTCCAAAGCATGCGCTGACGCGCCTTGTTGAAGCAGCTCCAGTCTTTGACGAGTTCCACCAGGCAGCTTCAACCTGGTCATTCACAATTGAAGCAGAACCAGTCGGGGGACAACAGCAGCGCCACTGGGGATGTGGGGCAGAGAGTTGAACGAGACAGAGCGACAGAGAGCTTGGAGCGGAGGTCCCCCTGGATGTGGGGCGCGAGTCGAGGTGAGCTGTTGCTTAAGGCGTTGCCGAGCGTCGTGATCGGCACGTGCGCGACACGCTGATGATTGCTTGGGGTCCACACTTGCGCTTCCGCCACAACGTCTCCCCTGATTACGTTGTCTCATCCATGGATGCTCTCAATGTCAACTCCGTAAAGTACGAAAACTGACGAGCAGGTTTGGTGACGTTCGAATTCGTACTTAGTGCGCTCGCTGCGATTTTCTTTTTCTCTCTCTCTCTCTCTCTCTTCTGGCGTGCTTGTAAGTCACTCAGAGTGATGGTCCTCAGGTTTTGCCCCGCAGCTGTTGTCCCGAGCGTTGGGCGGGCCGCCGAGGGGAAGAACAAAAAGACGAAGGCGACGGGTCCCGAAAAACCCGGAACCAGCCTGTGCGCTCGCGAGAGGGAACGCCACTGCGGAACAAAAAGGCGTTCTTTGGCTCCCGAGAAGCGTTGTCAGCATGGACCCGTCGGAAGTCAAGGTGCTCGTGGTCGAGGACGACGAGTTCACGCGCATCGCGACCATCGACATCCTCAAGTCGTGCCGCTACGATGTCGAGGCCGTGGAGAACGGGCAGGAGGCGCTCGAGCTGCTCCAGGCGTACCACGGCAAGTACGATCTCGTGCTCTGCGACGTGATGCTGCCGGTCATGACGGGCATCGAGCTGCTCGACGAGCTCCAGCGCCAGAGCGGCGCGCTGGGCCACATCCCCGTGGTCATGACGAGCAGCAACGAAGAGATGGACGTCGTGACGTCCTGCCTCAGCAAGGGCGCCAAGGACTACCTGATCAAGCCCATCCAGGTCAACACGGCCAAGACGCTCGTGCGCCACGTGTGGCTCAGCCGCCGGCTCGAGCGCCCGTCCTCGCAGTCGGTCTGGCGCGAGCTCGACGTGATCCGCACGATCGGCAAGGGCACCCACGGCACGGTCGTGCTCGCGCGCCGCCGCGTCGACGGCGCCGTCGTCGCGGTCAAGCGCGTGCGCATCTCGCAAATCTCGGAGAGCGGCCGCAAGCAGGCCGACAACGAAGTCATCCTGCTCAAGTCGCTCTACCACGTCAACATTGTGCGCTTTTACGACCAGTTTATGGCCGACGACGAGCTCAACATTGTCATGGAGTACGCCGACGGCGGCAACCTGCGGCAGCTGGTCAAGATGCGCGCGCGAGAGAAAATGGGCCCGTTCCCCGAGCCCGTGATCATGTGCTGGTTCGCGCAGCTCGTGCTCTCGGTCGCCTACATCCACGGCAAGAACGTGCTCCACCGGGACCTCAAGGCCCAGAACGTCTTCCTCACGCGGAAAAACGTCGTCAAACTCGGCGATTTCGGCATCTCCAAGGCGCTCGCCGGGGACGACACGGCCAACACGGCGTGTGGCACGCCCGAGAGCATGTCGCCCGAGATTTGCCGCGGCGAGCCGTACGGCAAAAAGTCGGACATTTGGTCGCTGGGCTGCATTTTGTACGAAATGATCATGTGCAAGCGCCCCTTCGAGGCCGCGACGCTGCCCGACATCTTCACCAAGATTTGTAAAGGAGACTATCCACCGATTCTGCCCACGTTCTCGCGTGAGCTGCGGCTTCTCGTGCAGCTCATGCTCCAGCAGGACGCCTCGAAGCGTCCGTCGATCGAAGATATTTGTCGGTTCCCGTTCGTGCAGGCCCCCATCCAGGCCTTTTTGTCGGAACATGTCGCGGAATTCCAGGAGGCACTCGAGCTCGAAGCGAAGCTCCACCAGCCGTCATTGTACCCTACTAGCAACGGCACGAACGCGGTCTCGCCTGTCAAAGATACTCGGCTCAACGGCCCGTCGTCCGCTCCAGCTTCGTACAATGGAAGTGTTCTGTCAAGGCAGTCGCGAGATGTCCCGAGCGCGCCACGCAGCGAATTGCCGCGCCAGTCGGGTGGGTCGGACGCAGCTGAAGCCGGGAAGATTCGGAACTCAGCGATGGCGGCGGCAGCGGTGGGTCTAGCCATCGATGCGCCTCCGTCGAGCCATCATCAGTCGTCTGCCGATTACGCCAAGATTGGATCGTCTTCCACGACACTCGAGGACACTTTGGCTGATCAGTTGCGAGCGCGAGTCGAAGTGGCAGACGTGCGATCTGGGTTTTTCACGACGTACACGGCGTGTGTATCGGCTTTTGATCTTTGCTATGCGTTGAAAAAGCAGTTCGGCAAGACAGACAGTGAAGCCCGTGAGTTGCTGTCCGAGCTCATCAAGGTCAAGTCCATCAATGTCATTGCTGCCGAGAACTCGAGTGACCCGGATCTGTCACGAGGGGACACGTACTTGCGTTTTCAAGTGGATGAAATCTTTGTGCCGCTCAACATGAAACACATCTGTGAAGATCCAGTCCAGCAAAGCGCGATGGACTTGTGTCTTGTCGTTCGCCAAATGGCAGCTGATCTCCACAAGGTGGAATCTTTTCCTCGCGGAATTTCGACGGGCTTCAAGACGCCGAACGCACTGCCGAGTGATCGCGCAGAGCCAGCCGATTTCAAGTCTGACCGATGCCGGCTGTACCGCAAGTTCCTCAAACTTGTTTCAAGACTGCAGACGCTGGATATCAGCGCCCTCCCCAAGCACGAGCGTCAGGCTTTCTTTATCAACCTGTACAACACCATGGTCATCCATGGACTCATTGAGTTTGGCGTGCCGCAAAACGTGGGGCAGTACCGGTCTTTCGAGAAGGACGTGTCCTACATGATTGGTACGTCATCTACCTTCATAGTGTCGAGTTACCCATCTAACGGTGTAGTTGTGTGCAGGTGGACTGGTTTTCACGTTAGGCGACATCAAGCACGGTATCCTGCGGTGTAACCGTAAGCCACCAGCAAACTACTGGGAACGACAGCTCCAGGCCCACGATCCCAAGCTTCACTATCGCCTCCACATTCGTGATCCTCGGTCCTTGCTGGTACTCATGGACTGTTCCGACCCGTTGGCAACACCCGACCAGATCCCGATCCTCAAGCCGGGTCGCACTGACACAGACCTGGAAGAGCAAGTGGAGAAATACTGTGAGCGCAACGTGGAAATCAACGAGAATACGATGGAGCTGGTGTTGCCTCGACTCTTCAGAAACTTCCGGGACGACTTCGGCGCGTCAGAACCGGATATGATCTCGTGGCTCTCGCAGTACATGGAAACTGCGCCAAACAACCTCATCCAGTACCGTGTTCGCTATCAGGATGGCATTTCGACGTAAGCGGAAGTGTAGATGGCTCGCTCGCCAGCAATTGGTGTTTATGTGCACTAAAGTATGAGTGCTTCCCGTGCCATCTTGGGTTGGTGAGATCAGGATGATCGTAAAAGGAAGTGAGAGAGAGACAGAGACAGAGATGACACATTGTCGAACACGATTTGTTTATTACCACAACTCAAGCTGTCGATCAAAGGAATCAAAATATGCAGTACGGGTGTGCAGGGGTCATCTTGTGCGGTAAGACGAGTGGGTCCACAAGGTGGGGGTCTAGCAAATCCGACGGCCACGCGAGTCGGGAATGTGGCTGAGCACTCGCTCGAAGTCTCGCTTTCTCGATTTCCTCTCTCCCTCTGACGGACTGGTGGCCCAGTCTAGAGGATCGTGCAGAGTCCCTTCTTCTTCTTCTCCTGCTTCTGGACCGCCGAGTTTGTCGGCGCCTGGGTCGGTCGCGCCGGCCGCTCCGTGGCGCGGATCGCTCGGACGACATCGTAGAAGCACTCCTCGTTATTTATCTGGATTCGCACGAAAGCGCAGTGGTCAGCGTCTCCACCCACGATAACGTATGACGTGGCGTGTACGTACTCTCTCCTTGGCACTGGTCTCCATGAACTTGCAGTTCCATCGCTTCGCGAGCGCCTGGCCCTCGCCAGCCGAGACTTGTCGCTGGCCTTCGAGATCACACTTGTTGCCGACGAGAACGCTGGCGAGACGCAACATACACACACGCTTAGTAAACGACTGCACATGCCAGCGAGCTGGCTCCCACGCGGTCGTACATTGGTACGCTGTCCACATCCTTGGCGCGGAGGATCTTGTCCTTAAAGGTCGCGATATCGTCGAAGGAGCTGCGGCTCGTGACGCTGTACACTAGGAGAAAGCCGTTGCCCTCGCGCATCCACTAGCCAGTTCACGCGGTCAGTCCACGGGGCCCGCTCCACTCGCGCTGCGCGGCATTCCACCAACCTGGTCCTGCATGGTCGTGTATTCCTCCTGGCCGGCCGTATCGAGGATGTCGAGCACGACCTGCGCGCCGTCGATCGTCGAGAGCTTGCGGTAGCTGTCCTCTGGCAGACCAACCCCACAGCGTCAGTTCGGAGCGGACGCACGCGAGCCGTGCGGACGCCATGTACGTACCGATGGTCGGGTCATAGTCCTCGAGAAAGTTGTCGGTCACGAGGCGGATCGTGAGCGCCGACTTGCCGACACCGCCGCTGCCCAGCACGACCTATACACGGAGGTGACCCCATTGTGGTGCATGGTCAATTAGTTCCCCCGCGCTGAAAATGGCGCGGGCGTTTTTTGTTGGTTGTTCTGACGTACGAGCTTGTACTCCTTGTTGTTCCGGTCCATCGTGGCCAAAGTGTTCTCAAGCGCGTAGGTGGATGGCCGACGAGGAGGTGTGGGAGATTGTTCTCGCGCGGCGGTTTCCCAGTTTCACTTCCGCAGCGTTGGCGTTCGGCGTGCTGTTCTTCCCGACGATGTGTGCTCTTCCCTCGCGTCGGTCGCTCGCTTCGTGTCGCTCCTGCTGCCGTGCCGTCGGTCGATCGTCGCTTCGAGGCTTGGGGACTCGGAACGCTTTTCCCCCTTTTTTCAAAAAAACAACGAAATACACACACAAAACCTCCCTTCCCCTTTCCCCTAAACGCACGCATGCTCATTTACCACCAATCATACCAGTTTAAGCACCCTACCCGAACCCCTGATTCAATGTCAGCACATGCTTTTCATCCAATCACATCCATTTGGTATGCTAGCTGTGGCCTGTTTTCGCTCCTCCCAGCTGCTTCCAACAAACTTGGAGAAACAAAGCACCGCCAAACAAATGGTGCGGAGGGAGAAGAAGAAAAAAAAGAATCGGCCGCGGATCGCCGCGGCGACACCACAAGCAGTGTTGTCAGGATCGGACAGCACGATACTCCCCCGACAACAGCTCAAGAAAAATAGCGATAGCTCTGGGGGGTGCATCGATATTGGCTTGCCACAACGTCAGCGCGTTTGCGATCATTCCCTCTTTCGGAGCAGCTGGTCGCAAGAAGAAGACACTCCCCCCGCGACAGAGAGCACAAACCCGGTGGCGCATCTTCTTCAGACCCTGCGCTTTTGTCGGTTGCGGAACAAAAGACCCACCACCTTCAACTCCAGTGCATTTTGACCAATGGGTATAATCTAGGTGTAGGTATATCAGTTTATAGAGGAACTCCCGCTTGGTGTTCTGACTTGATGCGCATCAGAGAAAAATCAGAAAAATGCCGGAGCTCCCGACCGGTCCAGTTGGTGTGGCCACACTACTTTGACCGGGCCGGTCTTGTGCCTCCTTCCTCTTCCTTTCCTCCAGAAGGCGGATGCGTCTTCACCTTGATACGTTCGTCTCTGAGACCGACCGACTCTCGAACGCGAGAAGCTCCGGTCGGCGCGGAAGAGGCTGCGTCAGCTGACCGAGAAAAGAAAGTGAATCCGAGCGAGCGAGAGAGTTAGAGAGAGAGAGAGCTAGTGCCCAAAACGAACACCTCCCAACAGCGCGTGCAAACTTCAAGCGCCGCGACAATCCCAATATTCCGGCTCCACGAGGCCTCACTCCGGAACCAATGGTGAGCGTCTTCGAGGTGCGCAAGTTCGTGCTGTGGTCCGGGCTGCTGGGCGCCGCGCTCGCGCTGATCGCCGTGGCGGCGCTGACCTCGCACAAGCTCGCAGCGGCCTTCCTGCTTGCGAGTACGTCGTGTTGAAGACCCAATCCATCCATGGAAACCCTCGGGACACGGGGACTGACACGGTTGACTGACACGCCCGTGTTGCTTACTTGTGTAGTGCTGCCGTTTCTTATCTTTGCGGGCCTCACGCTACTCGAAGCGAACGACTTGCAGGCCAAGCGCCAAATGCGGCAGCGCGGCGTTCTGCGCGTGAGCCGATCCGTGTACGAGCGGCTTGATCCGGAAGTGCTGCAGCTCTTCTTGTCTGAACGCGACTTTACGAGCACCGGTACGATTCTGTGTTTTTTGTCGACAAGATTCATCACGGATTGTGACCTCTGTTTGTTTGTTCACGTCAGATTATGAACGGCTCATGCAACTCGAGGCTTTCAACGAGAAGAAACGCTCCGAAGGCGCGACGGACGCTGACATCCGGCGCCTGCCGCTCGTCGCCGTCACGTACGTGTGTGTCAGCTGTAGTTGAAGGACCCGGTTGAGAGCTGACAGTATCTTTTTGTCATGCAGTGAGCCGATGCTCCGTGCCGCGAAGAACCCCAGCTGCTCGATCTGCCTCGTGAACTTTGAGGAGAAAGAGCAAGTGCGCATGATGCCGTGCTTCCACCACTTCCACCCTGGCTGCATCGACACGTGGCTTAAGGAGAAGGCGCAGTGCCCTGTGTGCAAGTGCCCGATCATCGGCTGAGCCCGTAGCCATCCGCGACCCCAACCGCTTCGTGTGCCATACGCCCAATGCCCCAGTAGAGTAGCAACCGTCCGCCCGTGTACCACGTGAAGATGAAGACGCGTGTATGTATGACTAGTATGTATTCAACCTATAAAACAAATATAAAGCCCGTGCTGTCTCGCCAAGAGAACGTCTTCGGGTCTCGCTGCATATTGCCAGCAAGAAAGGTTTCTTATTCCAGTAGTGCTCGTGGTTTCATGCTACTGTACCGATCCGGAAAAACCGGTTTTCTTCCAGTTTTTCCCGTGTCCCCATTCATTCTTTTTCTTTCGGTCACGCCATTCCATTCCAGCGGGCAGCACCAAGTGGGTCGGACGGAACTACTGTACACGATGGGCTACGCGGCAGCCGCGGCGACGTCGCTGAACGAGGAGAAGCTCGAGAAGCTGCTGCGCCACGCCAAGGTCACGCAGCAGAGCATCCAGACCGTGTCCACGTGGATCCTGGACCGGCGCGCCTTCCTGCGCGAGATCGTGGCCGTGTGGGAGCGGCTGCTCCACGAGGGCGACGCACCCCACCAGATCGTGTACCTGTACGTCGCGAACGACACGATGCAGGTCGGCGTGCGCAAGTACGGCAAGCACATCTCGGAGGTGTTTGAGACGCGCCTGCTCGGCGTGGTCGAGTACGTCATGACGCGCTGCGACGAGAAGGTCAAGCGCTGCATGATCAAGATCATTGGCATTTGGAAGGAGCGCCACACGATCACGCCGCCGCTGCTCGAGATGCTCGAGAACGTGTGCGCCGGCAAGCCCGCAGTGTGCGTGCATGGATGTGTCGAAACTGTTGGTCGGTTGGTGGTGAAGACTCACCGGGTGGTTGTGTCCGTTTGTGTAGTGAGCCAAAACCCGTGCAAGAGGTCGTCAGTGTGGATGACCAGGCCCGGGCGATCCAAGAGGCGCTGTTGGAGGAGATGACGAGCGCAGAGTCGGAGGAGAAGATCCTCGCGGACATGACGGACGTGCCCGAGTCGGAGGCCACAGCGACGACCGCCCAGTCGCTCCAGGACGTGGTCAGCGCGACCATCAGTGCCGATTTGCTGAGCGACCGCATGTTCCAGCTCGAGTCTAGTTTGAGCACATTCCACCACGCAACCGAGGCTTTCGGATCGGGAGACAGCACACACGATGAGTCCAAGGTCGATGGCGACACTGAAGAAGAAAAGAGCGCCGGTGATATCGTGTGGGATATGCTGGACCAGCAAGTGTTTGAAGTGGATATCGAGAGGAGCCGCGAGCACGTACACCAGTACCGCGCCAACTTGGAGTTACAGAACGCGAAACGAGATGAGCTCGTAAGCCACTTGGAGAACCTCAAACTGCTCGACCCGTTCCAAGAGCCGATCTTCCACACGTCCGGCTTGCTGCGTGATCAACAAACCGAGTCGCTTGAGCGGCTATTCACGGTGGTCGTGAAAGCCGAGCTGCTGGACAAACAGCGTGAGCTAGAGCGCCAGGCTGCCTACGACAACCGCCCACCGCTGGCACCGACTAGCAGCCGCGACCACGACGCGTACCGCGTGTCAGCGCCGGTCCCACAGAGTAGTTTCTCGCCCCATAATGATTACTACCGTAGCAGTGAACCTGTGGATTCCTTTCAGCAGGTGCCGCCTCCGCGCGGTCTCGGTCATCGCCGTTTCAGTAGCGTGGATGGCCGTGACTACGGCCACCACGGGGAGGAACACCGGTATGGGGGACGCGGCGACGGCCAAGGCGACATGGGCTACAACAAGCGACCCAAGCTCACACATTCGCAGAGTCTGGACGACTCACGGCGCGAGCGGCCCTCACGATGGGACCAGTCGCCGCGTGGCCCCCACCGCGGCATCCCACCTTTCCAAGAGAACAACGCGCCTGATTACAGCTACGGCGACCGCTTCCAAGGAGACCGCCACCGCGGTGGTTACGACCGCAGGAGCCCCGGCCCACGCCACTACCACGACGACAACCGTGGCTCGCGGTGGAACGACCAGCCTCGACGATGGTAGCACGTATTAGTAGTAGCAACACAAAGACACACCATGACGAAGGGCTCGTGGCCACACTTGATCTCTGTGGGTTGGGTAACCCTGGTAGTGTTGTTGTTTTTCGTGTTTCCTTCCATACGTTCACCCACATAATAATCTGAATCTGCTTCAAAGAGGAGTTGCTCCTGGGCTGACCGGCTAACTCATAGCTCAACAATGTCGCCCTCGACCATGATCAAATCCTGTGGCTCGGCGGCTTCGAACACCACGGGAACAGCGGGCGAAGTTGCATTAGCCGGAGCGACGGCTACAGCGACGGGCACTCCGTGGGGCTTCACAGGTGGTCCCATCGGGTACATTTGATCGTACGTTCGCGGTGGCGAGTCGAGCTGCCGTGTTTCAACCTCGGCGACGCGTGTGGTCGCCTCAACCTGGGGCGCTGCCGGTGGCACTGCAGCGCTCGGTGTAGCCGATGTTTCGGGGTTTGATCCCGTCTTCTCTTCGTTCTCGTCCTCATCCCCGACAGTAAAGCTCGCACTGGACGAATCGGCTGAGTGAGACGCCGCGTCACCATTTGAGTGCGAGGGATTGCGCTGCTGAGCAATGTCCCCGATCGCTAGCAGCCGTCCGACAGGCGCCTCCTGCTCTTGTTCCGAGATGGACGAGCGATCGCGACTGAAAAAACCACGAAATGAACTGGAAATCGACGATGCGAGCCGCGACATGTGAAAGTTCGTGACGTCGCCGACCGTCGGGGATGCAAAGTACGTGTGGCATGTGCCGCAGCGCAAGCCCGCCGTGGCCGGTGGTACAAAGCAAACGATCATACAGCCAGGACACTTGACGTTGATGTTGACGCCCATGTCGCGCGCCAAAAAATTGGTGCTGTCGCGCAAGTCTGAACTGATCTTTTCCAGCGTGGACCTCAGTTGGTTGTCACACTGCACGCACTGGGTGTTGTCGCCATCATTGAGAAAACCGCACTTGGAGCAAAAGATCTGGGACGGCGCCGAGCTCGTCACCGTCGAGTAGAACGGGGTGTGGCACTGGTGGCAGTCTTTGAGCCCCTTGCGATTCAGATTGGAGCTAGCCATGCATGCCAAAACAAAAACAATAAACCACGGGTGCGTCAGCGCCGAGAACCGCGAGCTCCTGGAACAAGGCGCCCAAGACGTACCAACTGCCACATCGCCACATGCCGTTCGCTTGTACTTCGTGTGTTGGTGGTGTCAGCTCCGCTCTGTAGAACACATACGTTAGATGGTGCCTCCAAGTCGCCACTGGCTCCTCCGCGTAGAGGAGGGAAGGATGGGGAAGTCAATCACGCACTCGCACACGCCGCACACTTTGGCGTCGGCGGTATTCAAAAACGTGCTGCACGTAATATCCACCATTCGCCACGGTTAGCCCCCTCCATCCAACGTTACATCAGTGGCCACAAGTTCCGTGGACGTACCAGCGCTCGCAAGCGACAGTCTGGCTCTTGGAGCCTGGGATAATCTTGGGCGGTGCGAGCATGGCGGCGTCTGGAAGCACATGGTCAACCCTCCGAGTGAGCTCTTGACCACCGTATCTCAGTCCCTGGGGCGCCGTTTCCCGCACCTTTGATATCGACAGAACGCCCTGAACTCGCACTATCAGATGATCCAACTGCAGGTGTCGTGGCGTGCGTGGGGCGGTCGAGACGCGCGCGTTCTTCGTGGGCTCTCTGCGTCGATGTGATGGAGATTGGCTTTGTTCTCGCGAAGTCAAGGTGCAGGACTTCCACTCTCTATTTTTATACCTATACAGATGCTGGGTTTGTGCTCCACCTGCGACATGCGTTTATCAAATATCAAAGGTACCGGAAGGGCGAATTCCCGCGAAACAATGCCGTTCTACATAGTGACATCATGTTGCACTTGGCGAACATGGACGCTTGCCCCGTTCGGTGGTCGCTCGGGCATGTCGATGCGCTGCCGTACAGCAAGCACTTCAGCGATGTGACGACAACTTTGTGGATTCCCGGGATCTCGCACTCGATGTTGATGTGTCGCGTCACCCAAACCGTCCAAGAAGCCCGTTGTGAACAGGCGCGACTCTCCACGGAAACAACTCGGGAACACGCCAAGCCCCTTGTCCCGACGCGCCAGTTGACGACGAGATGCCGCCAAAAAAGCCGCCGCAGTCCGGCCAGAGCCAGAAGTCGCTCGCGAACGTGGTCGCGGCCGGCGCGTACGAGCGCAAGCCGGCGCCACTGCCGTCCGTGCCGGACGCCGCGTCGATTCCCCCGCTCTGGGAACCACGTTCATCGCCCAAGGAGCTGTTCCCGGAGTGGCCCGGCGCCGCTGCGCTCGCAGCCGAGCCGTGGACGAGCGATGACGTGATGTACGACGACCCGACGCCGCCCGTGGGCTTTCTCGCGACGACGGCGCCCGTCACGTGGAAGCGCCCGAGCGAGTTTCTCCCGCCGATCGCCGAGCCGGCTCCAGCCGCGCCGTTGCCACCGGTCGCGGCGGATCCCAAGCACGCGGCCGGCGCGAAAAAGGCACCACCACCCGCGGCCAAAAAGAGCGAGCCAGAGACGCCCAAAAAGCCCAAACCACCGAGGTACGCACACGTTGTCCACGTGCCGGCCTCGGACAGCGACCACCACCATGCAGCGCATCACGGCCATGCTGTTCCAGCGGCACCAGCACCACCAGTAGATCCAAAAAAGCTAGGTGCCGGTGCCGCGTCCTCTGCAGCGGCTTCCCACCCGTCGACGCCCGCCGTGGTAACTTCTCCACAGCCTCCGCCTCGGCGTATTCTCCATGATTTCCGCCGGCTCTGGAGCAGCGACCAGCAAGAGGATCTGGCGTCGTGGCGCCAGGAGGAGGAGCGCATTTCGAAAGACAAAGAACACCGGGAGCGTGTGTATATGGAGTTTGAGGACGCGATCGCTTTCATCATCAACGGACGTCCAAGGACGCTGAATGAGGACGACGTGAAAGCCGAAGACCTCGAAGATGACGGAGAAGATGACGACGACCAGGACGATGATGGCGGCGGCGCAGACAGCTCGCCCTTTGGTGGGTTCTTACCACCAGCGACGATTGAAGTTGCGGGAAATGCGTTTGTGAAGCCCGAGATTCCACATGGTGACGTCGTCCAACCAGCGTTTGCCTCCTACTTCCGTATCATTGACCAGCTCCATGAGCATTGGAGTGGCACACCAACCGGCTCCGAGGCTACACCCAACATCCCGTACCTGTGGGAAGCCATTTATCCACAAGACTCACACGGTGTGCCTGTGTACAGCTATGCCGGCAAGTACTCGGTGCGATTATATGTCGCTGGCAGGTGGAGACGAGTCGATGTCGACGATAGGCTTCCTGTTGATGAAAATGGGCATATCCAAATCGTGTCAAGCTCGACGAAAAGCGAACTGTGGCCATCGATTTTAGCAAAGGCCATCATCAAAGTGGCCAACTTTTTGGGCGTCGAAGATCCCACCAGTGGTGGAGCCGAGAACTCGACGGAATCAACAAAGCTCGCGAGTCTTGTGATCACATGCCTGACAAGCTGGAAAGTCTCTCTGCATGACTCAGCACCAGTGTTTGCAGGCGACTATCAATTCTTGCAGCAGGTGTGAACTTACTAGTCACCTGGAGAGGTATGGAGACACTAGCACATAAACTCACCGAGTGTTATTCAGTACGTTCCGCAGGTGCTTTCAGAGGCGCAGAACGAATTGGCCCTAGATAATTCGGAGGAGAACTCGTCAGAAATGCCAGAGCAAGCACCAGACGAAAATCCGAAAGGGCTCCACGAACTGAAGGTACGAGCTGTCAGGACTTCTCTTGGAATATCCCAAACCTGACCCCTGAATGCGCGTGAGCAGCCACGTGCTATTCTCTGCTCCACTGTTGAACGAGGAATCCAAAATCTTGCTTTCGGAGAAGCTTCACTGTTGCTGGATATTGTAGGTGATACAGACAATGTACACCTCAAGACTGTCAACTTGAATGGTCCCGCGAGTATCAAAGAAGAGGAATTATCGCCTCGTATGGCGACGTTCTTGCTTATCCACCCTCCACAACGATACGCAGACTTACTGTTGGAAGCATGGACACTCAACGCGAATGGAGTTGTTGAGCCGTTCCCGAACACCGCCACTCAGTTTTGCGTGATCAGCTCCATGAAGAGTCCTGAATCTCAAGCAGCCGGCGATGACTCCGCTGAGCACCGCCCTCCACGAAACGAATTTGTGGACGTTCTCGTGACTTTGAATCGAATCCCGCCTATCGATTCTGGTGATGAGGATCATGTGGCGAGCAACTCACGAATGGCAAAGCATCTTGGAGTGGATCCGAGGGGCAGCGTCTTACTTGTCGAGGACTTGGATCTGGAAAAGTATCGCTTCCGGCTTTTGGGCCAATCTCACCCGGTAAGACGCCCTTTAGTTTTTAAGATCGACACCACCTCGACTGCGCACCTTCGACTTCCTCGTGGCGAATTTGAAACCATGGCTTTTCGGGTCTGCCCCCAGCAATCGTGCCGGTACGGGTACAGTTTGCTTGTGGAGTCGGACGTGAAAGTCGACTGGCAAACGTCAAACACGTATTGGCGGAATGTGTGGGACCTCCAAGTTATCGAAGGCGACGGAGCATATCCAGCCATGCTCCCAGCGTCGTGGAATATTTTGTTCAAGCACAGTATCGAACTCGCTCCTCCAACCGAAGACACCTCAAACCATCAGTCTCCTCTTCCCGAGCTCCACGTTGATCTCCATTTGTCGGATCCCGACCTTTCCGCTTCCGTCCACGCGCGCATTGTCAATCGACAAGGCGACCATGTGCTACCGCTGTCCCGTTTGCACGAAGGTGTAATTCTTCCCCAAGAAGCCGCTACTTACACGCTTATTGTCGAGTGCCGCCCCAGCAAGCTGATCCCAGAGGGCAAGTGGCATTTAACTCTTGGTAGCAGCCGTTTCTTCAAGCATGCGACTGTCCACCAGCCACGGCTTACGATCTTCCAAGGGGTGTACGTGCCCAACAAACCGCTAGTTTGCCTCCGAGATGTCTTGCAGCACCCAAAGAAGACGTCGAGCACCAGTCTCCAATTTGAACTGGTTGATGGCGAATCAAACGCCATGCATGATTTGGCAGCAGATCTCCAAGTGATCGATCTCGTGAGTGGACAGCAGCTAGGGCAGTATTCCGGGCCCGGGCTTGTGTACGTGCTACAGCTACCGCCTTACACGAAAGGTGCCGACGATCCCAATGAAGACAAGAGCGGCTACATCATTCAATGTGGGATTGACAAAGCCACATGCCGCGTTCCTGAATGGATCCAGTCCATTCGGCCTTTCGTTAACAAGCAAACGGAACCCGCTAAAGAGAAGCCCATTGAAGAATCCGAAGAGGTCCACGAAACCGCACTGGAAGTGGATCGGCGTATACTCAAATGGCGCTTGATGTGTTGGAGCGTTGACGAGGTAAAACTCGAGTTTGATCGGACCCAAGAGCTCCGCTTCGATGCGATCCGCGCGGGCTGGGCCGAACTCGCCAAAGACCGAGACGCCCATGGCACATCTTCGAGGCTAATGTTCCTTGGCAAACACGACGCTGCGGCAACCGCCATGACGGACGATGGTCTGTCCGAGGAGCAAATGGTGAGGTACAAGGCTCGCGTTGAATGGCTTCGTGAGGCGGGGAACCTAGTCACAGGACTTTCGGCGCAGGACCATATCGACGTCCAGAAAGAGCTCCCGCGAGAAGATGAGGTCTTGCGCGACCCGGAAGATCTCGTGCGAGACCATGAACGCTATCATACCATGAGCGACGAAATGGACGCCTTCTTGCAATCCATTCGAGACGATCGCATCGCCGCGAAGGAGGCGCGCGGCCCAGCGTTGGCAGACCAACTCCAGTCGTTCATCGACGAGCGGAAGGAAGCGGAGAGGTTGCGTCAGGAACTGTACGCCCAGCGCGACGAAGTGCGAGCACAGCTCCACGCCGCAGCGTCCACCGCCGGTGCGGCTGGCTAATCTTCGGTGCGTGGGGGGAAAAAAGGAACAAAATTTAGTTTTTCATATTCGATCGATAATATCGTCTCCCTCTAACGCGGCCATTCAATGGACTTTCCTTAGGTCGCCTCGCTGGAAATCCGCACTCGACTTTTTTCACCCTTCCCGGGGCTCTACCGCCACTCTCATTCGCTCGCTTCTTCAACTTCATGTTCAATTCGCACGTCACACTGCCGCGTTGGGCCATTTTTGTACCAGTTCTCACCGTTTTGACTTTTCATTCCCAGTTTCGTCGTCCCACCCCTCATTCACTTTCGCAGCCCGCGCATAGTTCTCGCATTTCTCGGCTGCACTTTCTCGTCGTCGCTGTCCGTTAGGCATTTCGCTTGTGTGTTTTTCACCAACCTTGGATTCGACTTTTAACCACTTCCTGAGGAACCGACGGCCGCTCGCGACGGAAACGGGCTGCTAGACTGGAGGGTCCTTTCATAATGCAGAGCCCCCGCACTCCCACCGCCCGCCGACGCCGCTCGCCCCCTGTCGGTCCCCAATTTTTTTCTGTTCCCCACTAGAAAGTAAACATACACGCACTGGCACACCACCCAATAAGCGATGTGCCACGAACGTGTCTACGGTTGACCTCCTCCTGCCCGTCGCCGGCCATCTTAGATGCCGAGACCGAGGCCACCGGACGCACTCTCACCATGCATGCCGCCGCCACCCACAGCCGCGGTCGCCGACGAAAGCAGCGTCACCGCGCTGAGGCTATTCAGCAGCGACGGCGTCGTCGGCGACGTGGCCGGCGTGAGCTGGGACGCCTTGCTGCGAGGGCCAGTGCCACTGCCACTGCCGTTCTTCATCGCGTTCTTCTTCTTGGCACGCGTCTCGTCGCGCGAGGCCTTGGAGGACGCGGCCGCGGTCATCATCGCGTGCTGCGCCTGTGACGCCAGCACGGCCTGGTTCCGCTCAAAGTAGTGCTTGGTGCACATGCCGTCGATGCGGCCCGTCTTGGAGCACTCGGGCACGACACACTTTTTGTCGGCACCGTGCGTGACGCAGTAGCCCGCGCGGCGGTCCGTCTTGTTGCAGCCTTCGACCATACAGCGCCGCCCGCCGCCGTGGGCGCGGCACAGGCCGCGGCCCTGGCTACTCTTCGTGCAATTGGGCACAGTGCACCGGCTGCCACCTCCGTGGAGCTTGCAGAGCCCGCGCGACTGGGCCGAGTTCTCGCAGCTCTCATACTGGCACCGCTTGCCGCCGCCGTGGCTGATGCAGAAGCCGCCGCCCTGGTCGCT
This sequence comes from Pythium rishiriense, assembly GCA_023335895.1. Lineage (NCBI taxonomy): Eukaryota > Oomycota > Peronosporomycetes > Pythiales > Pythiaceae > Pythium > Pythium rishiriense. Next base: position 33,494 of record JAADVT010000157.1, read on the forward strand.
GAGCCCGCACCCGGGGAACCCGCAGCGACGGCCACCGCCGTGGCCCTTGCAGAGCCCCCGCGAGCGTACGGTACGACCGCAGCCTGGGATCGAGCACTCCTTGAGCGGCTTCTTGCCCTTGGAGCGGCTGCTGCGCTTGCCGCCGTCCGAGCCAGCGCTCGAGGTCGCCGACGTCGGGCGGCTCACCGAGCCACTGGAAGGCGTCGTCTGGCCACCAGGGGTCGTGCCGTTCGAGTTGACAGTCTTGCCCACGGGCATCGCGTCAGCCGTACGCGTCGTGTCGATCGGTGGCGGCCGCTGCTGCGCGCGGGAGCGCTGACGGCCCGTCGCAGCGGACCCCGGCGTCGGCGGCAGATCGGCCGAGCCGCGCACGGCCGAGAGATCGAGCGTCGCACCACCTTGTGCGTACCCGCCAGCCTGCTGCTGCATGGTCGACTGGGCCTGCTGCTGTTGCTGGTGTTGCTGCTGCTGGGCGGCGTACGCGCCGTTGGCTGGCGCGAGCGCCTTGATCTGGTTCGACGAGCCGATGCACAGCGGGCACGTGACCATCTTGTCGCCCCACGCCTGGAGACAGCCCTGGTGGAACCGGTGGCCGCAGCCGTCGGCCACGCGGTCACACTGGCCGCCATAGCAAAAGTTGCACGGCACTTCTTGCTGCTGGGACGGCTGCGACGACTGCTGGGGAGCAGCGAGTGTGCTGGGTGTGGTGGTCGTCGTTGTCGTCGAGGGTATCCGGCTGGCGCCGTTGTTCGTGTTGTCCACCGGCTCGCGCGGCAGTCGTCCACCCATGGCGGAGGACACGCCACCGGCGCGGAGTCCGTGCGCGACAGCGGTCGCGGCCGCCGCCATCGCGGGCGTCATGAGGTCCGGTCCACCCGCCGAGGCGAGCCGACTGACCGGCGTCGAGTAGTACGATGACGACGCCGCCGAGGTCGACGAGCTCACGAGATTGGAGTTGGCGTTGTTGGCTGCCTGCGAGTTGTATGCGTGCATCGCGACGGGCCGGTAGCCACCGAGACCCTGCTGCTGTTGGTGTTGCTGCTGCTGCTGGTGTTGTTGTTGTTGTTGTTGCTGCTGCTGCTGCTGCTGCTGCTGGTGCTGGAACCGGATCGACGACATGTACGACTCGCTCGCGCTCGCGGACCCGGGTGGACCCGTGGCGGAGTTGGCCGAGGCGTTCGTGTGGGCGCCGCGATGGTCCGTGAACACTGACGGCGAGCCCAAGTACATGGCGCTGCTGCCGAGCGGCCGGAACTTGCGGACGCCGCCGTCGTCCTTGCCGCTGTCGTGGTGCGGCGGCAGCTGCATCTCCGGGAGCTGCGGCATGCCCAGTGTGTGCTGGTGGGGCGGCTGGTGATGGGGCTGCTGGTGGCCCAGGCCAAAGCCCATGGATGTGTCGTGGGCCATGGCGTAGCCCGAGTAGTAGCCGGCTCCGGTGCCGCCGCCCGAGGGCGTCGAGCCGCCATTGGGGGCGTACTGCTGCTGCTGGTGATGGTGCTGCTGCTGCTGCTGGAGCGCATAGTCCATGCGGTCTTTGAGCGCCTGTTGGTGCGCGTACAGCGAGCCGAACTGCATGGCCGGCGAGGGCGACGCCTGCTGGCCGTAGGGCGACGCGGCCTCGTGGGGCGAGCTCCCGAGCACGACCGGCGGCGCCGTCACGCCGAAGCTACAGGAATAAGATCGCACAACCCACACCACAAAACACGGAGAACGAAGTGTCCGTCAGTCGTCTAGCTCACTTTGGCATGGTGGCTCCCGAGCCAAAGTCCTCCCAACGCCTTTTTTGGGGGAGCGTTGGGAAATTTGGTGGAAGAAAAAAAAAAATCCTCACGCGTGCCCGGAGGTTGGCAGAAAAGAACCACGCGCACCCGTGAGGACCCCGAAAATCCACAATTCCAACGTACCGTTTGTTGGCGTTGGCGTGGTGGTGGTGGTGGAGACTGCCGAGCGCGGCTGGCGTCGGCGGAGCGCCGGGGCCCGCGAGGCTCGGGGTCGGCGCCGCGGCGTAGTGCGGGTGGTGGTGCAGGTGGGGGTGGCCGAGCGGCTGCTGCGGTTGTGGTTGCTGGTGTTGGGGGTGTGGCTGGTGGAGTTGGTGCGGCCGCGTCAGGTCACTCATGCCGCAGGGGGTAGGCGGCCTGGACGACGGCGGCGCTCGGATCGGATCGGATCGCGGCAGGGTCCGGCCGGGCGCGTGGGGGGTAGGCGACGCGCGGGTTTGGATTCGGATACGGCGATGGAGGCGGTTGACCCCACAGCGACGCCAATGCCAATGGAACTGCGGCGCCCAGGCGACTTGGCTCCCTCCCGCCACTCCTCGGAGACAAACACACACACGGACGACAACGACGCCCCGCGCGCGGTCTCGCTCGCTTCACTTTGGCTCGCGTTCCCTCCCGGGAGAGTGTTGGTTCTTGGTGGTTTGGGGTCGAGCCGACCGCACCGATGGTCCTCTTCCCTTGCCTCCCTGCCGGTCTTCTTTTGGGGTTTTGTGTGGGTGGGTGGGTCGGGGCAAGGGCTCCGCTCCGCCCGTCCGCCAGATTTGAAGTTTTGGATTGGGCGGCGCTGGCCGCCGCCAGCCGAAAGGGGAAGGGGGAGTTCACTTCGCCGGTCTCCACGCGCGCGAAAAGGGGACGGAAACAGCCGGGGGGAACGCTCGGCAGGCCGGAGCTGCCCAACCAGCGTTTGAACCCCGGCGAGTGGGCCAATGAGCGCGCGGCAAAAGTTTCCCTTGTCAGAGCCCGTGCCGTGACCTGTCTTCGCCCCCCCTCCCCACAGACAAACTCCACGACACCAACCCCGTCCACTCGCTTCCCCCTCCCCTTCTGCTCTATTGCCTGTGGCAAACGCTTCGTCAGGAGGCGCCTAAGATTGAAATGCATGGCAAATCTCAAAACAAGACGTCTCCCCGCAGTGAGCAACGGCGATGCGCTGGCGCGGCTCAGATTGACTAGGACAGAAGAAACCGCCTTCTGCGATGCCCAAGGAAAGTCTCCACCTTGAAATGGTCGCTGGAAGAAAGAGCACTTGCGACTGTCCTGCGCCAGCGCCATAGGGTCAGCTCGAGCTTCAAGCCACAACAACGGGAGACTTTTTCCGTGGATCTTTTCCCCCGTTCGAGTGTCATTACAAAAATATAACGCCGATCGACTGTTCGACACGCGTTCCGCGCTGGCGCGCGGCAACCGTATCTCTACCGGTAACTGTCACCCGCCCCACCACTTCAACGTAACCCTTCGGCGCTCCCCCAACCTATTTTTTGATGCTCGATGAAACCGCTCCCAGGCTTATTCTGAGCGTGGAATAAGAAGAGCGCGTCACAAGCATGATACTGTATGAGGCTTTGTGCACCACGCATGTGCACATTCGTGTCTTTCGTAGCAGTGGCATCATGGGTCCATGTTGCCCGTTCTTCAAGGTCCGACGATTACATTGTTTTGCCCATTACGATCGATCGACACGACTCCGTGCCTCCCCCTCCCATCCACTCAAAGAGGGATGATCGCCATAGCAGATTGTACTGGTCACAATGGCGAACCGACGACACCGTGCGTCAGCACCAATGTGCACACCAGCGCAGCCTTGTCTGCTGCGAGCGCGGTCGGTCGTCGCGCACTGATCCCCCCGGGGAGAAGCGCTCTCATCCGCGCGACACATTACGGTACAGTGTCCCACACATGGTCTCTACCATCTCATAATATCCCACACCGCAAAATGAATCCATCGCAAACGGAAGTGGGTTCAGAACATGCCATCGATCGCATGGTTGTTGCCGAGGAAGAAACGAGTTCCGCGCGTTCCTCATGGTTTCGGTCGTACTTTGGGAGTAGAACCACAGTACGGTAACCACCATATACACTGGTGCAAACTTGTGGTGGTGGCGAAGACTAATTTTGAGAATGGTACTCTTCCATACTTTATTCAACATATACTGTACTACTCCACTCATTCGGTGAGTCAAAATCTCGCGGACCAAGATGTCAAAATGGACCAGGGTTCAAGTGGAGCAACGTGTGTCTGTCACATGCCGATGCGTGGTGCTGCGGCCTCGATGATACCAGGCATGAGAGAGAATCTTCAGATTCCTGCAGCAGCTGGGGGCGTGGTGCGCTTGGGAGCACCATCTCTCCAGCCACGGATTCGGGTAGCGGTTTGCTCCAAAGCGATCGAGAGCGCAAAAAAATCAGAATTGCAGAACAGATCCGAGTAGGAGCTTCTCAGGAGGAGAATGCGGGTTTTGTTTCCCTGACTTGGTTTCGATTCAAGTATCCTCGCGATGTCCCTCGCTAAACCTCTTTGCTCCCAGACAGAAGGCGTTTCGCGCTCCCTTCGCTCTGTGCCACGGCTTCACCATGGCCACCACGCTCTGGTCCAGAGAGGCAGAGGGAACGCGCTGGCGCACGCCATCTCTTTGCTGGGAGTCGGTCTCAACCGGGTCACACTGGGTCAGGTGCGCTCCGTCCCAGCCAGCCATCGCCGTGGTGTGACCTGCATGCGGTCCAATCCCGGGGCGAAGAGCGCCCTGGTCATGTCACATTCGGCGCTGGCGTCACGCGTGCGAGAGACCGGAACATTCTATTGGCCCAGGGTGGACGCTTGCACAAACGCGTCCATGGGACCTTGATGCCGCATCACAGGTGGTAGACCTACCCCTTGTCTTCCCTCGCGATCCAATGTGCGTCGAAGAATCGCCGCTTGCAGTTCCTTCACTGGATAAAAAAAGAAGCTTCTGAGGACCAGGGTTCCTCGTGGATTCTCGTGGGAACCGAACACACTCTGGGCGCACACAAAACTGAAGCTGTTGGGCCGTTGTGTGTCGGGGCGGTCGGTGGGTTGGTTGCCGCGTCGCTTCCACAGGAACCAACCCGGCCACCGCCAGCTCCATTCTCGGATCTTCGCCGCAAGCCGCCAGTCGTTCCATCTCTCCAGTCCACCACCATGCCGTCGCTCTCGTCCGTTGCCCAGAGCGTGGCCGCCACCAAGTCCAAGTCCTCGGGCACGCTGGCCGTCGTGCCGCTCGTGCTCGCGTCGGCCGCGATCGCCGGCTACGCGCGCTCGTCAGCGTCGCACCACCGCATGGAGGCCGCACAGGACAAGCAGCAGCAGGCCCACGACGAGGCCGTGCTCCACCAGCATATCGCGACGCCGTGGAAGGGCACCCGCTAGGCGCTCTCGGCGCGAAGGCCCCGCGTGCTCGCCGCCGAACCCCCAGCGCCGACACCTCGAAGAGGCCTGCGCTACGTTGCACCCACGTTCTCGTGACATTCATCGGCGCGGCGGACGGCGAATCGCGCCGTCGCGCCATGCATGCATGCGTGCGCCTCCCAAGCTCCTCCCTTCGCTCGCCAATCCTTGGTGCACCCGTACATTTATCGCCCCTCCCCCCATTTTGGCGGAACCCCCGTGTTCCCATGACTATTTATACTACACCACGTTTTCACCACTTTCCATTGCCTCTCCTCGTTTGTGGTTCTTCGCAGTCGATGGGGGGAAACCGCCTTCCGGATCAGACGCTTCCCATCCGATCGAGAAAGGCTTCCGATTCCATTCTCAACACGCGGGAGGAGACAGACTTCCATCCAACATGTGAAGAGGCGGAAACACACACACACAAAATATCGAACCCTGTCACACATTTTCGATCATTCCGTCCGGTTACCAACCTGTTAAGGAAATATCATCGGATCTGTATGCGTCGCTTCGTGTGTTGTTTTGCCCACGAAAGGATCCGAACGCATGCTCGCGCCACGGCGGACGCTCCACTCGACGCCGCTCGTGGTGTTCCGACGAGCACTCGAGATCGTCGGTGCGACGGCCAGCGACGTGCTCTACGATGTCGGCTGCGGAGACGGTCGGTGCGTGATCGACGCTGCCCAGCGTCTGCAGATCCGGTGTGTCGGAATCGAGATCGACGACGATCGCGCGGCCCTGGCGACGCGAGCAGCACGTGAGGCAGGGGTCGACCACCTCGTATCGGTTATCCACGGCAACGCCATGGAGTATGATTTCGAGGAGGCGACGGTGATATTCCTCTTTCTCATCGAACGAGGACTCCGGTACGAAGGGGGCGTCTCTTGTGTTAGCTTCGGCACCGAGGTGATTTACTCGGGAGTGCGTGTAGACTGATTCTCCCGAAGCTTGAACAGCGCAACAAGCCGTGTCGTGTCGTCACGTATCTGTACAAGATTCCGGGCATCGCCTTCTCCAGTCGCCATTTTGTGCCCATCAAAGAAACGAGGGATGACGTCGCGTTCCCCATCTTCGTCTACGAATTCCCAGCCAACTCATCTGACAGCAGCGCCAACTAGCCGACGAGATCTCCACTTGCACCACATGAGGGTTTTTCACTGCTGGATGCGAGGGAGGAGCTTCGAGCTTGATTTCATCTTTGGGGGTGACGGTGTCGGCGCGGGCAGGGACGCAGCGTAAGCTACAGCAGCGGCAGAACTGGAAGACGGTATGACGCTTGGTCGCTTCTTCTTTGCTGAAGGCGCCTTCTTCTTGTTATTCGAGGAGATTGCTGTCGCAGGGTTTAATAACGAGCTGGATGAATTGCGCTGTGGGCGAGTCGAGTTGTCGATGACATCAAGGAGATAGCGGTCGGAATTGCTTCTGGCACTGAGGGACTCTAACAACGACACAGCACCACTTCGTTTATCGGACACTAGCCGTGACGAGTTGCTTTCGTATGTTGGTGAGCCGTCACCATCGTGCGCCTCTGGATTCCTAAAGTTCACAAGTCAAGGTTAGTTAGAAAAAAATCGAGTAATGTAAATGCTCTCCATCGAGAGCGGTCAACGCACTGAGGCAACTTGTCGAGTGAAAGCATCGGAATATCATCGTTGTTGTCTCTGAAAGCTGGGTTGTTGGATGTTCGAGTCTTCACGAGTTTTGTTGGGCTCTTCGCGGAAGAAGTGGAACCAGCCAAGTCAAGCCCGATTTGTGCTTTGATCAAGTTCATCGGAAGATTCGCCAACTCAGCTTTTGTCATGGGCTCGTTTGCGTAAAACTTGCGATACTCGGGAGGAGAGGACGATTCAGGCTGTTTTGCTGCCTCTACGTCAGGATGACTACCTGCCTCGGGTGCACTCGTGCTTCGCACTGCTGTGTGCTCTTGGTTCTGAAGCGGCGGATGCCTTTGGCTTGACGGTGTCATCATGGTAAGTCCCCAAGCTCCTGAATCTGCGACAAAGCTGTCTCCGACAACTCCACCGTTCGCTGACGAGGATGCTGGCTGTGCCGTGTTGCGTTGCCGCAGCGCGCGTTGAAGCTCCATTTTCTGCACTTCGGCTTCTCGACGGCGCTCCCGTTCCAGATTGATTTCTCGTTGAAGGGCATTAACTGCAAGTTCCTTCTGCTGGTCTGCGCCTTGCAGTCTCGTTGCGAGCTCGCTTATCGTATCTTGGGCATTCTGCTGACAAGTCTCCAACCTTTGCGTCAGCGACAAGACCTCTGCATTTGCCTTCATCAAGTCCGCCTTCGTCCTCTCAAGGTTGTGCTTCATGGCCCTGAAATCGCTCTGCCACTGTTGTTGTTGACCACTAGACTGAGACTTGATCATCTCGTAATCTTCTTTTATCGCCAAGTACATTGTCTCAACATCTCGTTTCTCCTTCAAAGCTCTTGCCACTTCATCACGACACCGTTCTTCTGCATCGTGGGCTTCACGGGTCTTCACCTCTAGAGAGAGCTTCATTTCATTGCACTTTGCCTGAAGGTTGTCTCGTGAGTTAATCAATGGGTTGATTTTGCGCTCGTACTCGGCGGCCTTCATACCCTTGTGTTCAAGCTCTTTGCTGAGACGATCTACTTCGTGTTTCTTGGCGTCAAGAGTGCTTGTAACCCGAGCAAGTTTTATCGTCAGTTCATTCTCTTTCTCTGAAAAATGTTCTTTTTCCTGACGGTAGGCGTTTTGAATTTCTTTGACATCGGCATCCTTCTTTCGAAGATCTTCTTCCATGACGCGAAGTTGCGATTTCAGGCTCTCGTTCTCCTTCTGGAACTTGTTTTTGTCGTACCCCATCGTATCTTGAAGGTTCTGAAGTTCACTCATTAGTTCATTGATCGTCGCATTGGCGGCACTTTGGACAGATGTCAGTTTTGTTTGCAACTCCTCGACCATGGCGGATGACTCGCCACCCTCGTTCCGTATATCTTCGTTTTCTTTTCTCAATCGTTCGATTTCGTCTTGGTAGTGCTTTTCATTCGCTTTCGCGTCACGCCTCAAGACTTCAAATTGGCGCACAATGTCTTGGCCTTCATCTGTGACCCGATTTAACTCCAGCTGTAGCGAAGACCGGTTTCGACTTGACCTCTCAAGCTCTCCTTGAAGCCGAACAACCTCTCCCTTAAGATTTGCTATTGTCTCTTCAAACTCCCCTTGTGCCTGTGCGAGGTGTCGCTTCTCTTCTTTCAGGGTGAAAAGTTCGGGCATCACCTGATCAAGTTGGGCTTTTACGTTCATGTGCGCCAATTCGATCCTCTTCTTATCTTGACTCAAAGCAAGGAGCTGCTGCTGAAATTTTTCGAACTCCATTCGTACGCTTTGATCGTCTGCAGCCCGTGACTGCTCCAGAATTTCGTTTCTCGAGCGCAGTTGAGTCAACATCTCCATCATTTCTTCGAGTCTCTGAGATTTCTCCTCGATGGCTCGACGTGAATCTCGATCATAGTCATTCCACTTACTCTGATCTGAAGAGTATTGACGATGCAGAGCCTCAAAATCGACCTTAAGATTGGCTAGCGCTTCGTTGCATGTTACATTTTCCCTCTCCAATTGCTCTTTCGCGCTCATCAGATCTTGGACAAGTTGCTGAAGTTCCTTCGCTCTATGGTTCAGCTCGGTTGTTGTACGTTCATAATTGATCTCTAGTTCGTCAAAGCTTTCCTTTAAGTCAGCGTGTTCCGCTTGAAGTTCCTTCCAGCTCGCCTTCAACTGATCCAATTCAACTTGCTTTTCGTTTTTTGCTTGATAGAGAGACTCGACTGTAGCATTCATACCTTCTGCTTCCTGAAGAAGATCGCGCTTTTCACTCTCAAGCTGCTGGACTCGCATCTTTTGAGAATCGATAGCCTTCTGCAATTGAAGTATCTGAAGTCCACTCTCCGCACGTGATTCATCGAGTTCTTTCCGAAGTTGCTGGACTTGGGCCGCGAGTTTGGTGTCGTTACCGGTGACTCTCAGTGTGAGCTCTTGTAGTTCCTGAACCAGGGCCGTGGCATCCGCCTTGGCGGACTCCATCTCAGATTGCAAGGCTAGTGATTTTTGGACAAGCTCTTGTTCTCGGGCTCTAAATTTTTCTCGTTCATTATCCCGATCTTGCTGAAGTCGAAGCATTGTAATCTTGATTTGCTCCAAATGGCCCGCTTGATGCTTCCACTCTTCCAGTACCTTGAGAATGTTCCGAGGGAACTGGTCGGCGGAATCATCGGTGCCCACACGTCCATCTGACACGTGATGAATGCACTGAGAAATGCCATCCTCGAGAAGCTCACATTTTTGTTTTAGCTGATCCAACCGCAATCGACTATCGTGGAGTTCATCCCGCGCTTCGTGCAACTGCTCATTGATTTCTTGTAGAGTGTACGCTTTTTCATTACCCGATTTCTGCAAGAGCTGACACTGTTCATCGACTTGTGAAGCTCTGGCTTGCCACTCATCAAGCTCTTTTCTCGTCAGAACGTATTGGCCTTCGACGCGCACAAGTTTCTCCTGCAAAGTAGTGGCTTCATTCTTCCAATGCTCAATTTCAACTTGGTTCTGATCGAGCTTGGCATTGTAATCCTGATGGAGATTGAGAATTTCTTGTCCGACACGTAGCATCTCTTCCCCCATGAGTGCATTAATCTGTTGTTTCTGGGATCGCTCCTCTTGAACCTGTGCTTGAAGAGTCTCAACTTGGCTCTGAAGCGACGATTGGACATTCATTAACGAATCCTTCTCCGCTTGACATTTTCTGATGTGCTCTGAGTGATCTGAACGGGTGAGCTCCATTGCTTTGGCAATCTCGTCTAGATGAGCTTGGAGCGACCGTTCTCGGTTCGTCGTCTGTTCCAAAGCTTGAGTGACATTCCACAAGTGCTGCGCGAGCTCATGCTTTTCCTTCTCCACAGACTGCAATTGTGTCTGCGTATCAGCAAGCTGGCGGGCGGCTTGTTTTCGCTGTTCGTCCAACTCCTCGAGGGCGCTTCGATGACGGATGTTCATGTCTTGTAGTGTGTCTTCAAGGGTATGGCGCTGGCGTGCTTGATCTTCCAGTTGGCTAGTACATTGCGCCAGCTGCTCTGTCAAGTCTCGAACTGTGGTCTGAAACTCGGCTCTAGCGCAGTCATGTTCGTTCTGTCTTCTCTGAAGTTCATCATTCATGATCTTGAGCTCCTCAAGATGTTTAGCGTCGGTCTCTTTCAGTCCTTGTACGGCTAACTCGACGTCTTCCGTGACTGAAGCCAACTGTTCCGCAGTTTGTTTCTCCTTGTCCTGCGAGTCCTTGAGCTGCTGGGTGAGCCCTGCAATCTGGCGCTTTAACTCAGCGATCTCTTGCATTTTCTCTTTCCACGCGTGGGCCGTGCCCTCGGATTCTTGCTTCATCTGGGAAAGGAAACTACCGAGTTGTGCGATCATCTGGTCCTTTTTCTCTATCCTTTCGGTCAGATCTTCTCCCTCGCCAGGTGTTATGCCAACGCCTGAGGAGGTAGTGCCTTGGTGAGAAGTGCCACCAAGGCCGATCTGAAAATTGCGCGCACTTGCGTCGTCCACAAGTTGTGTGGCCATCATGCCGGATGGCACCCGCTGCATAACTGACGGTTGAGCCATGTAAGGAATGTACCCTCCTGGCATCGGCTGAATGGCAGGCGCGGTCGGGTACGCGTACGCGACCCCGGCAGGCGCCATGCCGTGTTGGTGCATTTGAAGTTGCTGCAGCTGAAGCAGGAGGTCCTGCGATGGAGCCATCCCAGCCATTCCATCGCTCCGGTACTGGTAAACCCCATCGCTGTGGGGTGTCACGACCATCGCTGGTGGCTTGGTCGAGCTGCTTTGCCGAGTCTTCTTACCGGACGGCGACATGCGGGACATCGACGACGTGGCCGCGAGCGGTGATGGCAGCGTCGCGCGAGCCGTGTGCGTGTTCGCGCCATTGGTCAGCGAGCGAGCGCTCGACGTCGGCTTCATGGCAGCGCTTGGCGCGTGCGTGTGATGTATCTCCGAGGCCAGCACCGTTTTTTTTTTCAGAAAGTAAGTTGCCCGCGCGGTTCCCAATAATACCTACGGTGGGTCTCCATAATTAGGGACGCTTGCCTTCTCCATAGCGATCACCCCCTACACGTCTCAACAAAGGGGTCTTCAGCTGGTAGCGACGGCGACAAGCGAACCTCCGCCGCATGAGTTTCCCTTGTTGCCTACCGCGCGAATGGCACACCCTGGGGAAACCGGAGTGATGGTCGCGTGGTTGTAGTTTACTTGCAACATTACCATATGGGTTACACTCCGGTTATCGTGGAATCTCGATGAAGGCGTTTATCGTAATTTGGGTATTATGCTATGGGTTCTCTATCTTCGCTCCAGCGTCTCTCTCTACTTGCGCATGGGCAGCGTGTCTGTGTGGTACTTGCGGCGGAAAAAGTCGCGCACCGGGCCGAGCACGAAGACGTACTCAAAGAGGTTGACGGCGACGACGTCGCCGATGAGTACGGCGAGGTACTTGGCGCGGAACGACTGCGGCAGCGGGATGTACGGGAGCCCGACGACATTCGTGCCGCTGGCGATGCGGAAGAGATCGGTCACGACACTCGGGGCACCGAGGATCAGGTACAAGTCCATGACGATCAGCACCGCCATGGAGACCATGAGAGTGTAGTTGCGCCAGATCGGCATGCGGTAGTGTGTGCCGAAGCTGAAGACCCAAGCCGCGAGCTGCTGCTGCGTGATGACCGAGTAGAACAGGCACGTGGCCATCGCGTTGTCCGACAGCAGCCACCACTTGGCGAGATCGACGTTGTCGGGAGTGAAGGGACAGTACCAGTCCTGGCTCGTGAGCAAGTGGATGCCGATGAAGAGGAAGATGACGTTGATGGCCTCCTGGCCGATCAGCGACACCAGCGTAGTCGGGCCGATGAGACTCGAGGTCGGACGCTGAGGGCCCAACGTCGGGAGCGGGCGAGACAGTGTGATCACGTACGACAAGCCCACCATCGTGAAGCCATCTGCGAGAATGTAGCACCACTCCGACATGATCACACCATTGTAGTACTGGAAGAGACGAAGCGTCGACGCGATCCCGCCGTACATAACCAACATCTTGACCGACGCAAACGACGTTGCCACACTGCAGCGGCCTTCACGACACAGATCCACCACCGACGTGATCGTCTTGGAGCGACTCGTAAACGGCGACACCACCGACGCATC